>PGTU02009756.1:0-10865 GCA_002896215.2 Cicer echinospermum
GAGAAATCATCTTAACATATGTGGAGTATTTCAGCTATATCTGGAGTTGTAGATGTTCAATTGGTGTCAAACCAAGTGCAAATGAAAGCTACAATCCATAGTTACAACTTTCATGAAGACACCGAAACCCAATTCAGACTCAAAAGATGAGAAACATGCATTAAACGTCAAACATAAGAAGTTGTGCGCCTGAAGCGCAACAACTCACCTGGGGCGCATTTCCACTCTTTTGAATCTGTCGAGGAGCACCTGAAGCGCAGATTCCGCACCTGGGGCACGTGGCACTAGGCTGAATTTTTAAAAACGCATTTTTTCACTTTTTAGTGATCTTTTGGACTATTGGGAATTGGGGAGACTTGTGCCCTAGTAGAGAAACTTAAAGATGATCGTTTCTAACACCATTAGAGCAATTTTATCAAGAATCATTCATGAATCTTTCTTGTAATTCTTCTATAATCTCTATCTTTTTTATCTCTGTCAGGAGTAACTAAACTCTATTTGTTAGGGATGAGTGTAACAAGATGAAACCCTTATTTTTCTAATTTGATTTCTAGTTATATGAATGATTTATTGAATTTTTTTTTTCATCTCTGTGTTTAATACTTTTTATTGCTTGATCAACATTAAATTGTTCTAAAATTCGTATTTTGAAATGGAAGTGGATATTACGAATGCTTGAGATGAGAAATTTATGAATTTGTAGTCTAGAGATAGATGGAGGTCATGAAACCAAATAAATTAGTTGCGAATGCAATAGTTTAACAAGAGAATTCTTGTACGGTAAGGCTTAAATCTAATCTTAAATCCACTAAGGAATTAGGGGTTACTTTCTAATTAAAGGTTTTATCACTAAGACATTAGGCAAGAATAATAAAGAGAATGCGATAATAATTCAATAAAGGAATTCAGTAACTAGGATCAAATTAGGCACCAAGGTTGAATACGAAATGAAACTCATCCCTGACATTTTTCTTATTATAAAGGATCAATTTTATTACTATTTCTAATTTCAAATATTATTTCAATCAATTCGAAAACTTTTTGTTCAATTCTAGTAATTATATACAACTCGATAGTAAAACGCCATCCTTGAGTTAGACACTCGGTACTACCATTTTATTATTACTTGCAACGATTCAGTACACTTACTGAAACACTATCAGCTAATGAGCACACTTTATTTGTCAAGGCAATAAGTGATGGACAAGGGATGATTAGGAGCTTGTATGTAAATGACCTTATTTTTACAAGAAACAATGAAGACATGTTTGTGAAATTTAAGAATTCGATGATGAAAAAGTTTTTTATGACAGATTTTGGAAAGATGAGGTATTTCCTACGGATTGATGTGCCTCAATGCAAAGAAGGAATCTCCATATGTCATCAAAATATGACAATGAGGTCCTAGAGAAGTTTGGAATGGATGTAGTAGAGCAGCTGCCAATCCCATTTTTCCTAGAAGCAAACTGTCTTAGGACATTAGTGGCAAGTATGTTGATTCAACAAGATATAAGGATAAGCCAGCTAAGATGCACCTGATAGCAGTCAAAAGGATACTAAGATACCTAAAGGGAACTACAAATTTAGGTATCATGTACAAAAGTGAAGGAGCAACTGAACTAAATGGATTCACCGATAAACCCTAAACAACAATACTATGTCTATTATAACCAATTATAAATACATATATTATCCAATATTTTGGAAATATCTCACAATCCCCCACAATTTCCAAAATATACTTAGTCCCATAATTTTGAAAAGATCATAGTTTCAGATAATGGTATCTTACGATTTGAACCACTACTTATTAAACTATGGGTTTCACTTATCTCGAATAGATTGGTAGACAAACTTTGAATCAGTTATTCATTAGAACAAGTGTGCACAACTTACACATGAATTCACGGTACTATCGAAAGAATTATAAAGATGACACATTTAATAAGGTCTTGTGTCATGTACCCTTTTGATGAGTATTTAACAGTCAATCCTTTTAACTCTTCGAAGCGGCCTTACTTCATCCTCACATAGGTAGACTATATCAAAAATACACCCACAATATGTATTTCAGCAAATTTATGCTATATATCTATTAAGAGTAAAACTCAACCTTCCAACTTTATACTTATGGTCCAAGTACTTTCAACCTTTGGAATGTATCTATATTCAAGTACTTGCAATCATTCTAATAGTGTACTTTTATCATTGAACTCAAGACTTGATGTTACTCAAGTGTGAGCCGATTTTCCATCATTGATGATTAATTAGATATGGGCTTGAATCCCATCCCCAATGATGTCTTCAATACCATGTCCCTTGTCAGTCCTTTCATCAAAGGATCTGCAAGATTCTTTTCAGTTCTTACAAACACTATGGATATTACTCCATTTAAAATCAAATCATTTACATAGCTATGTCTTAGACCAATATGTCTAGATTTTCCATGATATACTTGGCTATATGATTTGGATAGTGTGGATTGACTATGAAAATCTATGGATATCGGTGCCATTGGCTTTGGCCAAATTGACATCTCATAAAACAAATTTATTAGCATTGTGCCTCTTTATTACCTGCAGTTAGGGCAATGAGCTCTGCACCCATGGTGGAGTCAGCAATGGAAGTTTGTTTCTTTGATCCCCAATAAACTGCACATCTACCAAGGTTGAAGATCCATCCACTTGTGGAAGCATGATCCTCAATATAAGTTACCCAACTGGCATATGTATATCCTTCCAAAACTGAAGGATATCCACTATAGACTAAACTATAGTTAATTGTTCCTTTCAAATATTTTAATACTCTATTAACAGTCTGTCAATGTTCTTTACTTGGATTGTTAGTATACCAACTTAATCTACCTACATCATACCCTATATCAGATCTAGTACATCTCATGGCATACATCAAGCATCTGATTACCATTGAATAATCTAGTTGTGCCACAGGGCATCCTTTATGTGGTTGAAAACTAACATTTTGATCAAATAGGGTAGAAACAGGTTTGCAATTAAATTGATCAAATTTCTTTAGCACTTTCTCAATATAATGAGATTGGGATAAACCAATATTTACTCCATCTCTAATGATTTTAATTCTTAAAATCACATATGCTTCACCTAAATCTTTCATATCAAAATTTTTTGATAGGAAAGTTTTAGTTTTTTCTACCTCATCTAAATTGGTGCCAAAGATTAACATATCATCCACATATAAACAAATCATAACACCATTTCCATTATGAAATTTACTATAAATACACTTGTCAGATTTATTTATTTTGTATTCATTAGAAAGAAAAAATTTATCAAACTTTTGGTGTCATTGTTTGGGTGCTTTGTTTAACCCGTATAAAGATTTAGTCAATTTACAGACTTTATGTTCTTGCCCTTTGATAACAAATCCTTCAGGTTGTTTCATATACACCTCTTCATCTAACTCTCCATTTAGGAAATCAATTTTAACATCCATTTGATGGATTTCAAACTTATAGATAGAAGCTAGTGCCAAAAGCACTCTAATGGATGCAATTCTTGCAACAGGTGCATAAGTATCAAAGTAGTTGATACCTTCTGTTTGTGTAAATCCTTTGATAACAAGTCTAGCTTTGAATTTATCAATGGTACCATCAACTTTCATTATCTTATTAAAGATCCATTTACAACCTATTAGTTTGGATCCAGGTGAGAGGTCTACTAATTTCCAAGTTTTATTCCCCATAATTGACTTCATTTCCTCTTGGATGGCTTCTTTCCAAAAGAAAGATTCTTGAGATTTTGTTGCCTTTTCATATGAGTATGGGTCACTCTCTAAATTGTAGCAAATTGGTCCATAACTGTTAATAGAATCATTTGTACCTTCTACAAGGAACATAAAGAAGTCTAGGCCACAATCTTTCTCTTTTCTAGCTCTTTTACTTCTTCTGGGTTCTAAACATGGCAAAGTATCATTATTAGATATATTATTTTCTCGACTTTGTACAGTAGAACATACAATTTCCTTGGTATATGGAATTGAGTTAAATCTATTTTCTTAAAAAATTGCATCTCTTGACTCAATCACTGTGTTAATAGGATATGAGTCATTAGATTCAACAACCATGAATCTTTAGGCCTTGCTATTTTCAGCATATCCCATAAATACACTTTCAATTTCTCTTTTTCCCAATTTCTTTCTTTTTCGTTTAGGAATCTTAACAATTGCTCTACAGCCCCAAACTTTTATATATAGTTAAGATTGGGTTTTCTTTTCTAACATAGTTCATATGGGATTATCTTGTTCCTTTATTGGAAACTCTATTTAGCAAATAAAATGCAGTTAGCATGGCTTCACCCCAATAACCATTAGATAAACCAGAATAGGATAACATGGCATCAACATTATCTCTAATACCCTATTTTATCCTTTTGCAATTCCATTTTGTTGTGTGAAATATGTGCAGTGTTGAAGCACAATCAGTGACCAAAAATACTCAGGATGATAGAATCTCTACTCTATCACTTCTAACACTTAATAAAATTTCATGGTAAGTTCTAACTTTGCCTTTAAATTATTTTAATTATCTTACAACTTCATTATAGAGTGCATAAATACATACAGATCGAGATAATCATCAATAAAAGTAACAATACTTACTTAACACCAATGTAGCCAACCATGTAAATGCATACATCATAGTGAATTAAACATACCTTAAATACATTAAAGTTGTTTATGATTAGTGCAGCAAGTAGTACATGAATTGAATTTATCAAAAGTCGGAATTAAATTAATTTCATCATCATACATTCAATTTTATAAATTGATATTCCTAGCTCTCATATGCATAAATCACAAAGATTTCAACAATACTACTAAACGATTACGATTATAGTAGATATTTCTTCTAAAGTAGATTTGGAAGTGAGTGGTGTCATGTGATTATGATTAAGTGTTGTAAAGAATAATTGTGAGATTTTATGATTAAACTTATATGAGTAATTTTTGTGGTTAGAAATTTTGGAGATTAATTTTGAATTGAGATAGCAGATTAACTAAGGGAAGGAGAAAAACATTTATCCTCACGACCATCATCATCGTCTTACTATTACTTTCTTTTTTATTCAAACACTTATTCTTCTCTCATTTCTCTCCAAGTTGAAACCTTCTTCTTCATTTTTTAGCAACTTAGAAGACTCCAATCATAAAAACTAGAACTACAAAGTTGTTGCACTAATTGGGAGAATTGAAAAGAGCTAAAGATCACTAGTAAGGATGGATATTTAGGACGAAAGTTTTGTTATTTTTTATACTTTGAGTTTCAATCTTGCTTGTTTATCACTACTATGGTTATTATTAGTGTTTATGAAGTTATAAGAAACATTTTCAACTCTTTTTCTTTCAAAATTAAAACTCCTTTAGTAAGGGAGTAAAACAAAAGTGTGTGTTTTTGCTTTCGTGATTTTTTAATGATGAAATTTGATGTGTTAATAACTTGAATAACAAAAAATGAAATCAACCCCCGAAAATGTTTACTAAAACCAAATTTGATGTGTAATAATGTGAAAATTTGATTTTTGTGTGTGTTTGAATAACATAAAGAGTTGTTTACAAATAAATAAGTTTGAACTGATGGTAAATTTTTTATTAAAGTGGTTTGTGTTCGTAAATTTAGTAAGACTTTTGCAATTGTTCTTGGTTGTGTTTTTTTAAACTAACATGACAACAAGATGTTAACGTGTTTGGGGGACCAAAGTGATGGATTCTTGTAGAAACTAAAAGTTTTGAAATGAAGATTTTAAAGTAAGTGAGGAATTTAAAAAAATTAATTAGTGTTCTTTAAAGTGTGAATTGGAAATTTGAACTTTCTAGAGTAATGTAACCTTGAGTTACATAGTATAATTCACTATGTTTATGTAGTTATCTCTTTGAGTCTCGAAAATGAATCGAGATTATTGACACAGAGTTAGCAGTGCGGAGAATTATGAATATTTTATGTTTTGTGTTGAAATTTTAAAGGAAAACAGATCGAAATAAAAAGGTCATCGAAAAAAATTTGGATTAAGTTTTGAAATAAAGTGGTAAATGAATTATTTTCGTTTTTTTCAATTCGAAAATATTTGAGTGGTAGAAATTTTATGAACTTTAAAGAAGTTAAGAAAAAGTACCCATGTGATTTTTAATGGTGATATAAATTAAATTTGGAGTAATTTAAAGTTTGAAACCATATAAGACGTTGTCTTTGATTATTTAAGATGTTTAACCTAGATTTGGAATTGAAATTTTTTGAAAATACTTTGATGGATAAAATAGGTTTTAGTCGAGTTGAATAAATATATATAGTTCAAAATTATAATTAAATGTTGATTTTAAGGTGATTTTGTGATTAAGACGTTAAAGGTTCTATCCTTGAGATTATAGTAAAAACAAGGTTTCCATATTTATAGTTTGAACTAAAAAGTTTTAATCTTTAATATTAAATTTTCAATTTTTATGAGAAAATTTAACTTTGAGAATCAAAATTTCAAACTTTATGACTTTGAGAATAGTTTCATATTTAAAACTTTGAGAATAGTTTCCTTATATATGAAAAAGATTTGAACATAAAATATTTACTTTATGAACAAAATTTTAATTCATATTTGGAAGTTGAATGTTTTGATTTTATAGTAAATATGTCATCTTTAAACTAAGTTTGAGGTTGAAGATATATTTTTAATATTTTGTTAAACAAATGATTTGAAATGATTTGGGGGTTTTGAGGTGAAAAATACTTTGAGCGAAATAAAGTTCATAAAAAACTTATTTTTTCATCTTGAGGTGATAGCTATTTTGAAGTGGAGTTATGATAAGTTGGACGACCACTTTGAAAAATCAAGGATTTGTTATAAAAACAAATGGTTTATGTTAATAATTTGTTAAGGAGATTATTTACTTCCAAAGCTGGAAAAAAGTGAATTTCATGAATATGTGATTGAAATTTTGATTAAACTATTTGAGAAAAGTGTTACGTTTTCTAAAAGAGAAATTTAAAATTTACATTTTTGGTTTGTAGTATTTGAATAAAAAATGATATGATTAAATTTAGAGAAATGAATTAAATATTTTTAGCGAGAAAAATATACTTTAAGGATATTTGGAGTGTGGACCGAATTGAGAGGTTGTTAAAGTCTTAGAGACATGATTTTTACTAAGTTAAATATTATTGGATTGAAGGTTTTAGTACGAGGAAGAGTTTAGTTGTGTTTGGGTGAAATAACGCTACTTATTGAGGAAGAAAATTGAGATAAGGCCTTCTTTCAAGTTTTTAGTTTGCGTGTAGGAATTTATTTGTGAGGTTGATGTTTCGAAATCTATGATAAATTCATTTAATGTGACTATGTATTTATAACTGATAAATATGTGTTTAATAGGGTTATGAATTTTATTGATAATAATATGTCATGAGTATACTCTATGAAAAAGTGTTGAAAACTATTAGTGTTTAATGAGTATTAAAAGATGAATTTTTTAATAGTTGTATTTACATAATAATTCATATAGTGGTGACCATGATGGGACACAAGATGGTTCCGAGTGTTCTGTTCCACCATTATTAGTTTAAATGTGATTTTAGATACAATCATCTCGTTGATGTTTTGATGATAACAAAACAAACAAATAAGATTAATTATCCCCTAAGTGTATTTGTTATGTGTGTAGATTAAGTTAGAAGATAAAGATTTATATTAATGATTTTTATTTCAAGGTAACATAAATTATGAGTAAATTAGAGATAACAATCGAAGTATTTTTAACATAAATAATATTATCACCATATTATCACATAATAATCAAGTAATTTTGTTTACTAATAGAGTAAGTCATGATATAGCAATAAGAAGTATTGCAACAAGCATCTGATAATCTACAATCCGAGTGAAAGTGTTAAATAGAAACGAAATACAAGTCAAGGATTGGCCTTCTGTTCACAAAGGATAAAAACGCTACAATGATTATCTACCTCTAACTAAAGTCAATATTCTGGTACAAGTTAAATCCTCTGATAAACAAAGAAAGAGAATTAACTAATCAAGTGCATCGTTACTCTGAAGAATCTGGTAAATTTGTGTCTAACTCTGTTGAAAGCACTCTCAACACGCCTTTGTTGAATTTGATCACATGCTTGCTCTAAAGAATATGTGTCTCATAATTCTAGTAAACCAATTGGAATGCTTAAAGTCAACATTTCAACATGCTCTGCTCATCATAGTGGACCTACTCTCTTATTAAACAAATGTATGTCATCATCAAACAGTGTCATCCTCTGATATTTGTCCTCTTAAATCAAAATATGACTCATTAATTATGAAGATACATACGAATATGTCTTAAAAGTTGATTTTTCTTAAATACTAATTCAAGATCTCCAATGACAGCATTCTCAACAGATATATTTCTTAGTATTTAAGTATAAACTAATCAATATGGAAAAGTGACTGAGAGAATGAAAAAGGCAATGTGTTAAGAAGAATTTTTATAAAAGCCTATAATACATCAACAACAAAAAAAAAAAAGAGAAAATGAAAAATCATCTCAGTAGAGAGTTACTATAATTGATGTAAATTAGCCAAAGTGTTTCATACACTTAAATCGATATAAAACTTAAATGTAATATCCTCTCAGTGAGAGTTTGAATCCTAGAAAATAGACTACGTGTCAATTCAGACACAATCAGGAACTAATGTAAATCAGTCTGATAGTGGCAATATACCTTATATCCATAAGAGGTACCTGAAAAGGTGTAAAAGTACTGATGCACTTCAATGAGAGCTTTCCAGAAAGTTGAGAAAGGTGTTAACAGTAACTCCCTGGAAAGGTGTAAGAAAAATACTCAAAGTTTGAAGACATGGAAAAAGTGAACTAGTAATAGTCTGTTATTATTTTAAATAGTGGATTAAGTGAACTAGTAATAGTCTGTTGTGAACTAGTAAAAAAAAAAAATCTTGTGTCCTCTCTATTATTTCAATATAAGTTCTTTATGATTCATCTTATTTTTATTAAAACTGTTTATAATCATAAGTTGAATGAATCGATAAAGAACATATCATGTGTGAGCAACTAAAATAATATTTTCAGAAATGGAAAAGAACAATTCAAATCCTTCCTTCCTTGTATTTCCTAGCACCTTCAACCTTATGTTAGGGTTGCACCATAGTAAATTGTGATATTGTGTGTTGAGACTGCACCTTGGTAAATATTACTAATATGTGTTAAGGCTATATATTTATGATTCACGCCTCTTGAGGAGGTTTGAAATTTTCGAACTATGTGCACTAGCATATAAGCATTGCATTAGGATGTTTGGTCACATGAGTCATGTTTGTTATATGAGGATATATATGCATGTTTAGTTTATCGCTTGATAACATGTCATATTATATTTTTGTGCCTTGTATTTTCGTATATATGTTGTTTTTAGATCGTGACCATTTACTATTATTGTGTATCAGGATGCTCCAAGTTCTTAGAGTTTTGAGTTGTACGAGAATCGCAACAGCGTCGAAGACGTGGAAAATAAATTATTTGGATTGGCGATCATAAGCAGTGAGGTTTGATGTCACTCTTGGGTCTTTAGTACCCAGTCTTCCTCTTTTAGAGTTTCAAGATCAGCTTAGCCTTTTATGTAAGGGTTTTATTTATTTTCCATTCATTCTTGGAATTTTGTTGTTGGAATGGAAAATATTTATCACGAAAAATTGTGATTAATTTGTTCAATGTGAATTGTTCAGTAGTGAGTAAGTCAGTTGTATCGGAATCATTTTGTAAAATGAGGCAATGATCCTAATCGTTACTTTTTGAAAAGAATCTTACAATTAAATATTTTCCTCGAATTTTAAATTAAATAATGATTATGAATATTTTATTATAAGTGTTAGTTTTTATTTTTATTTTTAAAAAGAACATACAATCTCACTGGTAAATATTGAGGTGTTACAATTTCCAAGCAAATTCTCGAAATTATAGGTCATGACATATACTTATATGTTTAATTTAACTATGTTGATGCCATGATTTAGAAAATGGTAATATGTGATTATGTGATTAAATGACTCTTTTCTTATATATGCCACAAGAATGATAAAATATATGAACTATAGTAGAGCCTATTATGTAAGTTATGCTTTCATTATACTAGTCATATTCATCTTGTTAGCTGGTATGGTCTATGGACTCTAAAATGGGGTTGAATAAAGTCTTAATTTTTCATAGTTTTATTGTTCATGCAACGAAAATAATTTGATCGTGAGAGACTCACATGCATATTTGGTAATTTCTCTTCCCTTGAAATAAGAACAAGAAAGATTCTACTATAATCTTTCCTTTTTTTTGTAGTAAGTGTTGAATCAAATCTACATCTCCATGACGAAATTTCATGCGCAAATTATTGGTCATATTTAGCTTGGATTTCTAATTGATAATTCAATTATTGATTGTTTTTAGAAACAAGAACTATCAATTGTTTGTTTTCTTTGTTTGTAAGTTTTAAATCTAAAGTCTACACTTCAATACAAGATCTTCGCTTGCATTTTTTTTATGCCAAGTTGGCTAAAAAGAAAGAATTTTGTCACCAAATGTTGTTGGTATTCTTGAAAAATCTTCAACAAATGCTTTGATAGCATTTGAAAGAATTTTGTCACCAAATGTTGTTGGTATTCTTGAAAAATCTTCAACAAATGCTTTGATAGCATATATTCTTGATGTTGGTGAGGAGAATTTGAATAACGTACTTGACTTCATCTTTTTCATACTTGACGAAATTTGTTGATGTTGAAAAAAAGTTATTATCAAAACATTGAACAAGTACAGGGTTTTGGTAAAATTTTGTTGGCAAACAAGTTGCC
>PGTU02009758.1:0-11717 GCA_002896215.2 Cicer echinospermum
CTGCACTCATAGTATTGTTTTATCTCATCAAGTACCTGGCCATTTTCTGTTCGGTTTGAAATCTCTATTGTGGCTCTATCTGGTCCTTTATTAACATACTTAAACAAATACTTTATTGAGTTTCCCTTGTTGCAATACTCAACATTGACATGTGCTTGATATTTCATCAACAAATGTGGATTGTATGGAACTACAAACCTATTGTCCAAACTGATTCCTTTTTTCAAAACGGACAAACCAGTATCTCGTCGCTTGTACTTTGGATAACCTTCATCGTCAACTATAGTTGAAGATTGGTAATCCTTTGGAAAATACTTTGAGCACTTGCCATCTTTCATGCACGGAGATTTTGGATTGGAAGATCCACATGGACCATGTAGCATGAAACTTGAAACAACATTTGCAAGTTTTGGATCTAAATTACAATCAGGTAGTTTTGCTGAAATGAAATTGTCGATGTCATTACCTGTCTTTAATGAATTTGAACCTCCAAGCCATAACAAAATGTGTGCGTGTGGCAATCCCCTCTTCTGAAACTCTATGGTATATGTCCCTATCAAAGAAATTTTAAATATATTAATTTGTAATATTCATAAGTTCATAAATATATATCTGTATAAAAGTAATAAGAAAAGAAATACAAAAATAGTAAATATTACCTGCAACAATTTCACCAAATATTTTTTCTTTTTTAAAATCACTCATCATGTGATCAAGCTTTGCCTTAAATACTCTACAAACGATATCTGGACGATCAGTTGCTTTAAGGCCTCTAATAGAAACAAAGTTTTTTATTTCTTGCCAATTAGCATTGCACGTTATGGTGATAAACAAATCAGGATACCCAAACTTTTTGCAAATCGCCATTGCATCTTGACAGTTATTAAACATGTATCGTGGACCTCCGGTAAAAGATGCTGGCAATACTACACGTTTTCCAACTGCAAATGTATGGGTTTCTCCGCTATGAATTGCTTCTTGTAAACCACTTAATATGTCGCATCTAATTGTCGATTGGTTCATTCGTATCCAGTGTAACCTTTGCGACTCTATGATAGAGAAACAATCAACAACAAACTGTTGAAATAGCCTGCCAGCATTTACAATAATGCCATGTTCGAAATCTCTCTCTTGTATGCGGAATGCAATAAAGTCTCTCAATGTAACGCGTATCCTCTTTCGTTTTCCTTCCTTCATAACATTCTCTCTAATAGGAAAGTTTTCTTGATATTGGTCCTCACCAAATGGAAACAACAACGGATACTGAAGGGGTAAGAACGAAGCATTAGTCTCTTTTATTTTCTCCAAGTAGCCGGATGTCTTTCTAACAATAATGTCTCGACCAGGATCAAGGTTGTCCAAATCACCAACTATTAAAGCAGCAACCTCATCACATGATGGCATATTATGTGTTCTTGGATCCTTTGTTCTGTTTCGAAACAACCTTAGGCACACATTAGATGTGCTATTGTGTTGTAGGTGGTCACGGACTTTCCTAAAAGACTTAGCTAAGACATTGTGTTCATCCACCATTCTCTTGAAGTCTTCAACTAATGTTTTGTCTAGATCTTTGTGTTGTTCATTTGATCTGGATAATATTAAATAAAATAAAATAAAAAAGTGGTCACATAAACAAAACAAAAATATTCAAAACTATTGTATAAAATATACCAAATAAGATTTATACCTAAAATGATTAAATCTGTTAGATATCTCATTCACTGTGTCATAAATATATAATTGGGCAAATTTTGGAGTTGCTTCTTCCTCTGGAATTAGACTGCCAATTCTGTGGAAATTTTGTCCACTAAGAATAAATTGCGGTGGTCCTCCACCCCTACTCGAGTTTGATTGGATCTTTCCACCAATAGAGGTGAAACAAAACATACTATTATATGCTCGAATATTTTCTTTAAAATGTTTACTCCTTGGATCTTGTCCATGTATTAAGCTCATTAGCAACTCCGGAGGCCTTTTTAAGTATGGAATCTGTACTAATCCATTTGAGCACCACATTCAGAGCATGTATAAGAGGGATCTCCAAAGTCTACTATTTCGGTTGAATAAAAGTAACTCAAATTTTAGGCAATAAAGTCAATTATGGTATTATTCATGAGTCTTTGATGGAAATAGGTTATTGAGGTGTGAATATGACCTTGTGTTTCAGCAAGTGCAAACATTTCACAATGGAAAGTAGTCATTTGACCACTTGTACTTGTACTTGTACTTGTACTTGTACTTGCTGAGTAAAAGAATAGAGATACAAATAGAAAATTAGGATTTGACTGTCAAATTTTTTGAAAATAGAACCTATTGATTAGAAAAAATAAATACATTTTTTGTTCACTTGTTAGAATAACGAACCATTTGGAAAAATAATTACGAATGAAGGTATCGATTCAAGAACATGGTAAGGTTGAGATACATGTTTCATAACATGTATTTATTACATCTAACATAGGAGTGTCATCTATCAATTGAGTAGCGCATATACAATATAAAATAAAGAAATATATCATTTTAAATGCAATGAAACTTATAATTTGTAAATGCCAAAATGTAGAAGGTTAATAATTGTCAAGAAAAAAATAAGAAAGCGTCCAATATGAAAATAGAATATACTAACCAGAAACAGAAACATGTTTTATTGGTTGTGCTGTGTTGCTTCTCATTATGTTTTTCGTACGAATTACAGAGGAAGCTAAAATACAAACATAGTTTAGTCATATATCATTTTGAGTTGATTTTAATAAATGAATGTGAATATATATAAATAAAATATTTTGAGTTGATTTTAATAATAACGGATTGCCGAACCTGCATCAATTGTATGGTCACAAGAGGGTTGCAGTGAAATAAGTAGGATTCTTACGTTTGTTGTTGTTCAACGTGACTGATTGTATGTCAATTGATGTTGTGGCAATGGAATTTAATATGAGTTGTTCCATTTGTTGCTACAAAAAAAAGATTGTAAAATAGAAATCATTGAATATTGATATGAATGATTAAATTTAGTTAAGCATTGAAGATGAAATTATGTATGTCATTTACCAATGGTTAAACTCAGACAATGGAGTTCTTTGCAACAAAGTTTTGTCCAGTGGTTTGAACACCACGTCTACTTGTATGTATGTGTGGCGTACCATTTTCATCTAACAAAGATTAAGAAAGTTTATGTTAATTTCATAAAACTTGATATTTAAAAATTTAGTCGATATATACATCATTTTGTGTGTGATATATAGAGTCTATGCTTTAACATACTATTAATACCTAAGATATTAATGTTTTGTTTGGATGACTTGGCTCTCATCAATATTTTTCTCCTCAATCTTCTAGAAGTGGCATTGTTTGCATCCATGGGTAAAAGTTGAGTACACTGTAGATTGAATCTACTTTTGTGGTAGTAAAGATGTAGAGAATTTAAAATCGGAGTTATTAGGACAAACCTTACCAATAAATGTTTAAAAAATAAAACAAAAACCGTCTAATCGTGTATGGATTGCTAAAGTAGTGTTTAAAAACTCTTACTTTAAAAAAACAACCGTCAAATCTGGATTATATTTTATTTTAATTCTTAAATAAATTTATAGTTGCCTAAATAATTTTTTTTGTTTGGATTACTTTCATTATATTTAATCCTGGCAGTAACCATTTAATAGATAATTTAAATCGGAATTATTAGGACAAATCTTACGAATAAACGTTTGAGTATAGGTATAAATATGCAAAAAATAATAAAATAAATTTTTTCATTAATAATTTGGAGCGGTGGTTGGTAGAGTAGTGTTTGAAAAAACCCATTACTTTCAACAATAAAAAAACTGTTAAATCGTGTGTAATGAATTTGATAACGTTGTTTTTCAAACAAAAGAAACTGTCATGATGGAATGGAATGGATTGTATTTTTTTTTTTTTTTTTGGGATGACGTGGATTTCATAGATATTTTTATTTTCAATCTTGAAGTTGAGTTGTTTGTTTACATACATGGGTAAAAGCTCAAGTTCCATATAAATTCAATCTAATTTTGTGGTATCAATTATTTAGTGGAGAATTTAAAATCGGAGTTATTACGACGAACCTTACAAATAAATGTTAGAGTACATACATATGCCCTACAATTTTTTGGTAAAATTTAGAAACATAGACAATAAAAAATATATAACAAAATAGAGACATCTATCTTTTTTTCTTCAAACATCACAATTTGTACAATAAAATAATTTTTTTAATTATAGTTATTTAATCTTCATTCACAAGTTGAAGTGGTGGTTTGCTAAAGCAGTGTTTTAAAAACCATTACTTTCCAAAAACTATGTAATGGATTTGCTAAACAACCGTTACGGTCAAATCGTATTTTTTTTTTAATTATTAAATAAATTTATATTTGTCCAAAAGCTATGTAACTTCAATCTAATGTTGTTGGCATCAACGATTTAATAGAGAATTTAGAATCGGAGTTATTATGACAAATCTTGCACAGTAAGGTTGGAGTATAGACATACAGATATCCAACACTTACAATTTTTTAAGGCAAAATTTAGAAAAATACAGATACGTGAATATAACATTGCAAGAAATGTATAACAATAAATGAAAATTGATAGAAACTTAATGTGTGAATATAACATTGCAAAACTAACAAATTTTAGCCAAAACAAATGCTACCATAAGTTAATTCAAAACAAAATAACTAAGTATTATGTTTATAAGAAACTTGATTATCACTCCTTCTCAATTTTGACATTTTTCACATTCTTTGAATTGACTCCATCATTATCATCAGCGACTTCTATGAATCCCCTTTTAAGAGGGGTACAATCATCAGAATCATATTCAACTGGTATGGGTACATGGACAGAGTTTGGGACTTGATATTTGTCATCAGTAGCTTCTTCTTCAAACTTATTATTCAAATCATTCGTTACACCACCTTCTATGTCGTTATCAAGACCAGCATCAACCTTAATCACAAATTACGAAAATCAGAAAGTAATACATATTGATTTAGATAAGTAAAATAATTTACAAAAGGTAAAAGAATAGAAACCTTTTCAACAGCAACATATTTGAATTTTTTTATAATATCCAAGTCACCACAAAGTTTTTTGACTCGAAATGATTTTTCAAAATTTGAGTTCACATCATTTTTTGCCTCTATCTTAAATAGGAATTGTTTTTCAACCAAATCTTCAATTTCTTTTGGCACGGTGTCAGATTGTGGATCCTAATATTCACATTGTTGTTAAAAACATTAATTCAGATCATCAAAATAAACATAATCAGACCACATCAATAATAAATAAAGGTTGAAGATACAATAAAATTGAGAAACTATACTGACTTGATCCATTTCATGAAGCAAATTTAGACATGATTTGTTTGTTAGCGAAATTCCGTCATGATCAAATATGACAAAGGTAGCAGAATCAGTATCATCAACGACTCTAACCTTGATACGGTACCTTTTACCAAAATTATATAATGAAATTTATTAACATCAATAATAGTTTAAGGAATTGATAAATTAACATAAACGAATTTTATTTGTTAAAGACACCTAGGCACAATTGTCCATACATATTTTTTACATTTTGAGCAAAAAAACCTTTTAGATTCAATAACAACTCCTTTGTTGCATACACATGCTCCATACCACCAATCCCATTCACCAAGAATATGTTTAACTGTACCAAAGACAACACAAACCATGTCCTACAAAAGAAGTAAAAATTATAAATAAAATACATGATTAACAAAACTAAATGAACTGTAATAGATATGACATTGAAAGTGTGAAAATTACATTTTGACAATCCTTAAGTTCCTCTATAGTCATGCGTTGGAAAAGACTTAAAAATTCTTCTTCTAAACTCAAATGAGAAGTATCCTTCTTATGAGTTAATGGTTGAGTTGGCGAGTCAAAGTTATGCGAGTGTCTGATAATGTAGCATAAAGTTAGTATTTAAATAAAAAGAATAAAATAAAAAATTTGAATAAGTTAGTTAGTAGTACTTCTAGTTTACTTTTAACCTTACTTGAGTTTGAAAGAAACTGACTCAGGAATTTCAGGGTTGAATAAAAGCTTAGTACAGTTCATTGCATTTTGTAGTTGGCTTTTACCATTAAACATCTTCACTTTTAGAAACTGAGCAAGTACAACAACATTTTGATTATAACCGGATTGCAAATATGCATCCAGTTCATCAACATAGGATCCAAACAGTGCACATTCAATCCTTATACTACATAAAAAAAATAAAATTAGTTAATAATTAATAGAGAAAGTTATTAATATTGAAAAAAATTATATAGTATAAAAAGTCTCACCCATCTGACTCTAACTCAATAACTTTAAATTTTGTAGTGACACCATTCCTTTCATAAACTCTGTCTTGTCCCACTCCAACTAAAATTCCCATGACATCTATTTAAAAATAATAATAATGATTAAATTGTGAATGACTAAAATAAAATAACAATGACAGATTGAAATAAACTTACCAATCAAGTAATCCATGTCAACATTTCGAATTTCTGGGAATGAAATCAATGAGTACGGAGAGGTTGTGACCAAACTGGTTTCTAATTCTCGGACCATTGTACTATTTTGCAAATTCAATTTGAATTGATGTCCGGTTGTTCTATATGCTCCAGAGTTAGACACAACACCGAGAGAACGAAAGTTGTACACAACTCCCTCACGAATAGTAGTCTCAAATCGAGGAATAAGAGTTTTTCGCACGGTTGCTTGAATTTTATCACCCTAGCAATATGAAACACAAATTTGTTAAATTAATAACATAACAAAAAGTTTGTGTATAATTTAAAACTTTGACTTTATAAAAGAAAGACACAATATGAAACACAAATTTGTTAAATTAATAACATAACAAATAAGTAAGTTTGTGTATAATTTAAAACTTTGAATTTATAAAAGAAAGAATTAAACCTTGTCATCCATCAATACCATTTCCATCGCATAAAAATTTATGTTTGGCATTGAGATCAGACAGAAACCAATAATCGCACAACTCTAACAACCAAATTCCATGACTCCCTTTTTGAGAAATTGAAGCAACAAAATCTGATTTTTTTTGAGACATCGAAGAACGATAAACACAAAAATAAATAACGAATCTTTGAAATAGAAAAAATTAAGAGAAAATTGTGTATAGATGAGATAATAATGAATGATATTTATAAAGGAGACACAAATAATGAGAGAGATATTGAGGATAGAATGGTACGAATAAGAAAGAAAGTCTGAAGACGCTAAAAAATTCAGAAAATAAAATAATTTTTTAATTAAATTAATTTGAAGCGGTAGTTGACAAAGTAGTGTTTAAACAACACTTATCTTCAGAAACTGTTAAGTAATCATGGTTGTATTGTATTTATTTTTATTTTTTAATTGGCCATTTAAATTTTTAATTAAATTAATTTGAAGCGGTAGTTGATAAAGTAGTGTTTAAACAACACTTACTTCAAAAAACTGTCGTTAGTCGTGGTGTATTGTATTTATTTTTAATTTTTTATTTGGCAATAAATTTTTTAATTAAATTAATTTGAAGCTGTAGTACGTGATAAGTAGTCGTGGGTGTATTCTATTTTGTTAATTTTTATTGCCATGACAGCTTAAACACCTTCCTTCAAAAAAACTGTCAAGTTAGTCGTGGTGTATTGTATTTATTTTTAATTGGCCATAATTTTTTAATTAAATATTTGAAGCCTGTAGTTGATAAAGGTAGTGTTTTAAACAACACTTCTTCAAAAAACTGTCGTAGTCGTGGTGTATTGTATTTTATTTTTATTTTTAATTGGCCATAATTATTTAATTAAATTAATTTGAAGCGAGTGTTGATAAAGTAGTGTTAAACAACACTTACCTTCAAAAACTGTCAGTAGTCGTGGTGTATTGTATTTTATTTTTAATTTTTATTGGCCATAAATTTTTTAATTAAATTAATTTGACGGCTAGTTGATAGCAGTGTTAAAACCACTTACCTTCAAAAACTGTCAAGTAGTCGTAGTTTTATTGTATTTTATTTTAATTATTTAATTGGCCATAATTTTCTTACATTAAATTAATTTTGAAGCGTAGTTAGTAGGAGTAGTGTTTAAAAAAACGTCACTTCAAGATGACATAGTCGTGGTGTATGTATTTTATTTTTAATAAATCTTTTATTTTTTGGCCTTAACGCTCTCAACAGACACTATGTATTAAGGTCGTGATGTAATTGAAGTTTAATTTTTATTCTTAAAAAACAAAATCTGCACGATGAAGTATTCATTCTATTAATAGAAACTTGATATATTCTAACACTCTATTTGGCTGACACGTGGCAAACTTGCCAAATTATTCATCTTTGCTTTATTATAATGTATAGATTTGTCTCATGTAATTTTTTTATATTCATCCCTGATAAATATTTGTCACATGTTTTTTAATAGTATTTGAAATTAAAATAAAGAAAAAAAATATATAAAAAGACCAACAAATATTTATCCCATCATTTTTTATATTTATCACTTTATGTAATTTTATTGAAATTATAAAATTTTCTTTGTGTAATTATATTGTTATCCAATTAATACATTTGTTAATATTTTTACTATAGAGATCAAGATCAAGTGTGGCTGAAATTAAATTTCAGTGCATTTTTTTATTTGTCTTTTTATATACAAACTTTTTTTTGAAGTTTTTATATGCAAGACTTTTTAATTTTCTTTTTGCAGCTTTTTTTGTGCAGGATTTTTTTGTGGAGCTTTTTTCTTTTGCAGTTTTTTACAAACTGTTTTTTTGTGTGCAGTTTTTTTTTATGTTTTTTATTTATTTATTTGAACTAAATACCATAAGCTATTATCATTTAATTTTTTAAATAACAAAAAAGACCAAATTTTAAATAGATAAAATGGTAATTTTTATAGAACATTCTTTTTTTACATTTATTTGATAATAGATTCAATCAATATTTATCAAGATTAAGTGATAGATAAATTTAGAGTAAACAATTATTTATGTAGAAAAAAAGGAAATGTAAGTAAATTAATTTTATATATATATCTATTATCTAATAAGAATTAAATACGTAATAGTGATTTTTAAAAATACTAATAAAATAGATCTTGGCAAATGGATTATGATTATAAGAAGTAAAAAATTAATTTACATTGTTAGTATATTACCATTGAATTTATCATTTATTGAAAATATACATAGATTCTCAATCTTTGTTTTGTTAATAATTTTATATTAAATTAATTAACAATAAATACAACATTCAACTGCTTAACTGAAAATATATTTAAGAATTTATTGTAACAGCATCTCATTTAGATACTAAAATGATTATTTAATCGTAAATTTATGTAAAAAGTTAATGGAAAATTTAATATATTGAGATACATCCGTCTATTATGAAAAATATTATTTTCTTTGAATAAAATATGAACAGTAAAAATAATTGAAGTTTCTATTTATATTGGTTAATTTTTTTTTCACAGATTAATATTGGTTAAGTTTCTTGACACATTTTTTTCTAATGTTCATTTCAATTATAATACGTGTACTACATTTGAACTCAAATTTTGGACAACCTTTTTTAATTCTCCACATTTCAATATTGTGATACACTATTTCACCTTCAATTGGAGGCCAATATCTCATCATTCTCCAGACAACAAAATTTCACTCTTCAACATCTACATTTTTCTTGTTTGCTCTTAGTCATACTTTTATAATCACATAACAACGCTACAATATATTTAAAATTTTCTAAGCACTTTATGTTATATTTTAATCTATACTTATATATTTTATACTTAGCTATACTATATAATTTACACTATGTTATACTATTCTCTAAAAATATTTAATTCTCAACTTTTAATATCCTTAAATTTTTTAAATTTATCAACTTTTAATCCTTAATTTTAAAAGTCTTTGTAAAAAATTTATATTTTAGAACCCCTAAAAAAAGTTATATATAATAAAAATAGAGATTAAAAGGGAATAAATTAATTTTTTGTATGGATTAAACGTCTAAGGTCATAAATTTATAAGGATTAAAAATATATTTAACATATGTTACATATGTTTTTTTATAGGATTCATCTAAAAATTTAAAATCACTTAGCCATAAATGCACGACACCAAATTCTTTAATAATTCAATTGTTGAATCAAGTCAGGTTAGGTAATGTATCGTAAATAGAAAACTATAAAATAGACAACATATGTATGACAAATCCCATAACATAGTACATATTATGTGGTTGTACTTGTTGAGAAATTTGCGTGAGACAGGACAATATAGTTTGGGTTCGGCGTATTTGACAATACTTTATAGAGATTGTGTCGTGTGTAACACCTTAATTTTTATAATAAACTATTTTGTTAACACTACAAGAATACATTCATTTTGTGGCCAACTTTACAAATATTTTGTGGCCGAAAAAAACCTTCACAAATTAGTGGACGAAAAAGCCCTCACAAATACAAAAATTTAAATTTGTCTTTATTTGTGGCTGAAAAAGCCCTCACAAAAGACTACAATTTTAGCTGGATTT
Source organism: Cicer echinospermum (assembly GCA_002896215.2). NCBI lineage: Eukaryota > Viridiplantae > Streptophyta > Magnoliopsida > Fabales > Fabaceae > Cicer > Cicer echinospermum. Next base: position 10,573 of record PGTU02009758.1, read on the forward strand.
TGTGAGAGCTTAGGCCGCCACAAAATTCAGCTGAAATTGGAGTCCTTTGTGATGGCTTTTTCAGCCACAAAATCAACCCTTTGTGAGGGTAAATGCCGCCACAAAGGCAAGCAATTTGTGACCGCTCAAGCCGCCACAAAATCATTCGTCCGTTGCACTTTGTGAGGGCAAAGGCCGCCACAAATGCCCATTGGTCCGTTTCAATTTGTGGCCGCCCAGGCCGCCACAAATTTCTTATTTTCTGACTATTAAAGCCGCCACAAAAGATCAATAATTTTCTATAAATATCACTCCACTCCTCTTATCATTTTTCACTTCTACCTTCTCTCTAAACTTTCTTTCTAAATTTTCTCTCCACCTTCTCTCTACAAAAATTATTTCTTCAAGGTTGTTCTTTACTATCTTGAATTTTTGTAAGTTTATATTATATATTTAGTTTTTTTAATTTTATTTTTGATTTGAAGTTATTTATTTAATGAATATTATTGAATTTTTATTTTGACAGTGGTGATATAGTGTTTACTTCGAAGAGTTCTCAGCTATGTGAAAGCTTCAAGTCAGACACTACCCGACATCAAGTTAGTATTTTATACATTTTAAATATAGATTAGTAAAATATGTGATATTATAAATATATTTATATTATTTTTAAAATATATAAAAAGTTCGTCATTCGAAATGTTATTATAGAAATTATGTTGTTTACATAATATATGATAAATAAAAATTATAGAAATTATGTTGCTTACATAATATACAATAAATAAAAATTTGAAACACATGTAAAACTTATTGATTTTAATATAACTATTTTTTTAAAAAAACATTATTAAAATTGATGATATTAATATTTGTTGTTAGTTATTAAAAAGAGTTGTAGTTGAGTTCGTACAAAATTTTTTTATACTTTAACAGTCTCTATTTTTGTTTATATATAAGGAGTTATTTTATGAATTTTTTTATTAAACATCATTTAAAATTTTATTTTGGTTTATATAATTATAGTCTTGATAATAATTTATTATATTGTTTGCAAATGCTCCCCTAATTGACATATAAAGTATGTCAAAATTTATATATAATGCTCTTTAAAATTTTATTTTGGTTTATATAATTATATTCTTTATGATAATTTATTATATTCA
>PGTU02009763.1:0-31247 GCA_002896215.2 Cicer echinospermum
AAAAAAAATTCATTAATGTTGATTCACCTGACAAAACACCTGTAGACCATGCTCTCGGCTCCTCTTATAGGAGACTGAAGAAGACCAGTGGAGTCCCTGTAAACAAAATAGGCAAGTTTAACAACGTTAATATAATAGGAACCATTCACATGATGCTAGAAAAAAATGCAGGTGGTTGAGGTGCACCGTATAAAACCACATTTTTGAGCAGTATCACATGAAATCAACTACATACCTCCAAGACTTCATTAATTACGCCTTTACTATCAGAAGCTACAGTTGCCTGCTGTTTTTCCATCCTTGAAGCTATATGGTCATCATATGTAAATGCAACGATACCCTGAAAAAAAAGAAAAGGCTAGCAAGGATTAAAAAAAAAGTAAATCATATAAATGAAACTACAGTTACATCAAAGCAAGAAAGGATTAAAAAAAAAGTAAATCATATAAATGAAACTACAGTTACATCAAAGCAAGAAATACCTTGCGAGCAACTTTACTGAATTGAGAAGCTGCATCACTGATAGCATACAGTGTGTTACTTAAAAGACTAGTGGTCCCTTCAGCCATGCCCATAATAAGTCCAGCAGGGCTCTGCAAATTAAATCAATAATGCTTAACTAATTTGTTCCACCTAAAGAGAAAATATAATTGAAAAAAGGGCCACCATTGCTAGGCTTTTTACCTGCATTATGTTGTTTGCAGGGAACGATAAGAAATCTCTAATGCCTGCCCCATGCTCCTTGCAAAACCAAGGGATTACCAATACACCCAGCCGAACCAAACAACTACAGATTAGATAAAAAGGTACATTGTTTCAATGATAACACATCATCAGAAAGAACAAACATTTCCAGGAATTAAGATAGACAATTGATAACTTAAGGGCATTTGTTAAAAATATTAAAAAATATTTTATATAATATTAGAATAATTTTTGAGTTATTTGTTAGGATCAATTTATAATCATAGAGATATCTTATTATTATAATATTTGTTCTTGATTTAGAATTGAGGTCTATGTAGCTCTGTAAATAGAGATTAGTATTGAGTCTTTTATAATTGTTAGATTCAAAGTATGATTTATTATTCTTTGACTGTACAATTTCCTAGATTCAATGGTAAAACTTCTAGTCAAATACAAGTCCCTAGTATTTGAATGTAATTATTGTAACCCTCATTATAAAATAGAAGATGTGTGATCTTGTTGACACACAAGAAATACACAAATAACATATTTTACATGTAATCGAGCAGGTCATCTAGGGCTGCTCTGCCTTTTCCAACTGTGCCATAACCCTTTTAAGTTTTTTTTTTTCCTCTTCAAAATTCTGTGTTCCAACTGTGCTTTTCCATTCCAGTTGTGTGTATACTATTCTAGTGCAGCCCCACCACCCACACGACCGCCGCACAATCCTCCAGCGAATACGGTGACGTTTTTTTTTGCGCTGCCAAACTCGCAGCAAACCGGAGACACATTTGGCCACCAATTTTTTCAAAGAAAATCGTCCTCAGCCTTACGGCACATTCCGAGGGTCCTTTTCAACTTTTGGTGATTTTTCAGCATCTTTCTTCTCTTTCACCTAACGTTGATCATCATGTCCAACACGGAGATCTGCTGGCTGCCTCCTCTTCCTTGTTCAATTTCAACTATGCTTCTCCTTTGATTCCCTCATATGAAACCTGTTTGTGACACATAACTGCGTCTTTCGGCCCCTTCTGCTCCTGCTCCAGCTCCTTGCTTCTCTCAATTGTGCCAGTTGAATCTATTGCACTCGTCCTCTAATTCTTATCAGCCGAGGTGGTAGAGGAGGAGGGCATGGACATACTCATAGTCGAACTCGATGCAACTTATTGCAACCGTTTTGGCCATGGTTGGAAGCACATGTCCACACCAAAGCTAATCAACTGTTTTGTTCATGACCTTACTTCACATCTTCGGGTGCACATGTTGTTCATGACCTTACTCTAGAGAATAATAAGTTGGCTGCAAAATCCCTTAAGTGTCTTTTTCTCAGCTACTCTGGTCTGTAGGAAAGGTTATTGGTGCCTATTCCCCAGATCTTCGACGATACTTTGTCTCTGCCGATGTTAGTTTCTTTGAGAACTTGCCCCTTCTTCTCTCTACTGCAAAAGAGTTCAATGATTCTGTCAGTCACAATCTCTCTCTCCAAAGGTCCTTAATCTCCCTATCGCACCACCCCTGTCTTCCTTCCCACCCCTGCTCTAGCACCACCCTACGCACCTACCAATGGAGGCTCCGTCACCACTCGCTCCTTAAGAACTCATCCGCCTGCTCTACCTGTCTCTCATCTCCGCATCCTACCACCAGAGCTACCCATTGCTATGCGTAAAGGTAACAGGTTATCTCGAATCCTAATCCTATATATGCTTGTATTTGAATTATAATCAATTATCTACGTTCCTATTATGCTTTTGTGGCTTTCTTGGATTCTGTTGTCTATTCTGAAAACTATAGGTGAAGGCTATGTCTGATCCTAGCTGGCGACAAGCAATGATAGATGAAATGACTGCTTTGCACTCCAATGGGACATGGGATTTAATACCTTTACCTAATGGCAAAACCACAATGGGGTGTTGTTCAGTCTATACAATCAAAGTTGGGCTTGATGGAAAGATTTGATCGCTTAAAAGCTCGTCTTGTGGCAAAAGGATACACACAAATCTTTAGTCTTGACTATGGGGATACCTTTTCTCCTGTTGCCAAAATAGCATTCGTCCGACTTTTTTTTGCCATAGCTGCTATTTCACCACTGGCCACTCCATCCAATTAGACATAAAAAATGCCTTCATGTATGGAGAGTTACAAGAAGAGGTGTATATGGCACAACCACCAGGCTTCGTTGTTAGCTGTTCCTTCTCACTTGGTATGTCGATTACATCGATCTCTATATAGCTTGAAACAATCTCCCTGTGCTTGGTTTGGGAGGTTAGTACCGTGCTCCAGGAGTATGGTATGACTAGATGTGAAGCTGATTACTCGATTTTCTTCTTGCACTCTTCACCAACCACTTGCATCTATCTGCTTGTCTATGTTGACGACATCATCATCACAGGTAATGACCAGGTTGGCATTCGTCGGCTAAAACAACATCTGTCTCAAAACTTTCAGACTAAAGATTTGAGGATTGAGGTTGCTCAGTCTAAGACAAGTATGACAATTACTCAGCGAAAATATGCCTTGATATACTGAAGAAAACAGGCGTGCTTGATTGTCGCCCGCGTGATACTCCTATGGATCCCAATGTCAAGCTCCTACCAGGTCAGGGGGAGCCATTGCAAGAGCCTAGTAGATATCGACAACTGATTGGCAAACTTAATTATCTTATTAGACCTGATATTACATTTTGCTGTAGGTGTAGTCAGTCAATTTCTGAATGTTCCATGTGATAGTCACTGGAATGTTGTGATTCCATATTCTTAGGTTATCAAGAATGCACCAGGAAAGGATTGCTTATGAAGACAAGGGTAATACCGATGTTGTTGGCTACTCTAATGCTGATTGGGCAGGGTCACCATCAGATAGTAGATCCACTTATGGGTATTGTGTCCTTGTTGGAGGTAATTTGATATCGTGGCGGAGCAAGAAGCAAAACATAGTCGCCAGATCAAGTGTAGAAGCAAAATATCATGATATGGCTGCAATGGCTTGTGAACTTACATGGCTAAAACAGTTACTCAAACAACTCAAGTTAGGAGATGTCAACATAATGAAACTAATTTGTGATAACTAAGCTGGATTTCATATTGCTTCCAAACCGGTCTTCCATGAGAGAACAAAACACATAGAAATTGATTGTCATTTTGTACGAGACAAAGTTCTTTCCGGAGAAATCACAACTAATTTTGTTGGATCAAATGATCAATTGGCTGACATATTCACGAAGTCACTTAGGGGTCCTCAAGTTGAATCTATATGTAACAAGCTTGGTGCATATGATATGTATGCTCCAGCTTGAGGAGGAGTGTTAGAATTCAAAGTATGATTTATTATACTTTGACTGTACAATTTCCTAGATTCAATAGTAGAACTTCTAGTCAAATACAAGTTCTAGTATTTGAATGTAATTATTGTAACCTCATTATAAATAGAAGATGTGTGATCTTGTTTGACACACAAAAGAAATACACAAATAACATATTTTACAGTAATCAAGTTAGCATAAAACTATTATCAATAATATTGAAGGTCTTATTATTTTCTCTTCTTTTTTCTCTCTTAAAATCCCACAACTTCAACAACATTGATGCATAATTAAAATTTCTAATATGAATAAAAAGGAAACATAGAAAGAGTTCGGGGATGCAAATTAAGTTATTACCTTGTAAGTTTCATGAAGTAGTTTGGCGGTTTGTAATGCCTAATCAGAATCTCTTGAATGGATTCCCAACTAGCCATGTGATGCGCAATGGTTAAGTCCTTCAGATAAATATGTGCTCCCTCAACATCAGCAAGTGCCATAAGACCTCTCTGTAGTTATATATAGTCGGTTATTAAAAAACAAATCACTTTATCATACGTCTCAGAAACTTTTAAAGCTTTCAAAATTGTTAATTAAATGGGTGTATAGAATGGAACCCTTTCACTGCACTGACTGAATTAAAAAACTGAACAAAGACCCTACGCAGGATACTTAAAAATGGTGCCAGACACCTGCTCTACTAATTTGCTGAAATTTATGCTGTTATTCATCAGTTTTTAATCCAATAGTTGTGTCTTTTAGTGGGTCAGAAATAAAAAATAACTGGGATGTAATTTTTCATGTTTAGATTGTATTTATTTGTTAATTAATACAAACCTTTGATTTGAAATCTGTCTATTACGAATGTGACTTTGTGAAGGGTTATTTCGCATGCATTGCAGAAAGACTAACGAAGAATTCTGTATATAACTTCAATTCTGTTTGGCATGTAACTGGGTTTCAATGACTCTAAGAAAAAGGAAATACTGCTTACATGGATAAGAAATTTCCTTTGATGTGAGTATTCTATTGTGAAGCATCCAAGGCGCACTGGAAAAACTGGAATTGTATAAATTATGTCAGTGAGTCTTTAAATACTATACATAAGTAACCAAAACAGCAGTTAGAAAAAATATAAGGAATGGGCAAATGACCTTAAAGTCAATTGATTGGTGCCAATTCAAGCATTTCAATATATATTTTCTTCTGGTTCTGGCTAACAGATAAATTTCCTTGCCATGGGGCTCCAATTGGAATGATAGAAGGCAATGGTGCAATTTTCTTAGATTTTGCATTCAATATAGGAGCAAACCCTAAAGGACTTTGGTCAGCATTCAATCTTAAGTTTTCACTAGTTTGAACAAATGAGGTGAATCCTTTAGTGATGTCCCGTAATAGTGATTTGAAGATGGTCTGATACCATACTGCAGCCCTGAAGAGGTATTTGTAAAGAACTCAAATAAGCTTAATATGACTTCTTTGTTCAATCTCAAGACGGAAATCTGCCTCCTGCAAGCATTAGGAATAATATCATAAGAAATCACTTTATGGTACATAAACACCAGAATACATTTGTGACAGTAAGCTGTAAATCTGCAACCAAGTTAGACAAAAACCTCAATTTTATGTACTCAAATGAAAGAAATGAGATGTCTTTCTTCTTCCACTTGGATATTTCTAGGCAGAAAACGGGAACAGAAAGAGCTGCTGCAGATATTCGTTGGATTTGATTTTTCGATTCTTGATCTAGTGGCATCATCCCTAGATTTCATATAGTCTGCTTGACAGGATCTGTATCCACTACCGAATGACAACATAACTGGATATGGAGTAGAGCGCAACTGGTTATCATTTGTATGAATGATATTTGCATGGAAAGCCTTTGGCGATCCAAACTTTGCAGTAGGTTGATCTGTATATCTTTAATACAGGCAAAGATCAACTCCTACAGAAATGAAAGTATTATTAATGAACATCAAGGAGATAAAAGAGTACCAAATCCGAAAGTTCGCAGTTCAATTACCTGTGGGTATGAATTAATCAATGAAATCCCAATGTATGGAAGAGAAATCGATATCTTCTCTTGATATTCTGTAGGCCTAACTTGACTATGATCATATAACCTTTTCTCTGAGGCATGTGGAACACTTGATTTCTTCGCTTCATTAAAATTGTGGTAACTTGAATCAAGAACACTGAGGACCTGAAAGAAAAATATATCATCCACAAAGGTAAGAATGAATTGTTATTTTTCATGACTGATGAAATAAAATATATCACCTTTGTTGCTCCTTCTGCATGTACTGATATAAAGAATGTCCTCTCTGGCTTCTGAAATCATCGATTGCATAAGCCAACATTAGATTACCATGGAATCAAGACATGTAAACTAAAAGATAAACTTTTATTATCACTTGCCAAAAGAATCAGCTCCACAAACATCATCTATAACTGCTCTACAACATCTTTTTTTTTTTATTAAATTAATTTTACAGTTTGGTCTTATCCAAAAAATAAATTTTACAGTTTGGTATTACTGTAAATTAGATGTGCTGTACCAGTGGATAATTTTATTGAGATTCTCTCTTTTGAATATATTTTATGTTTATTGTGTAGGATTATTGTACAGGTTTATTGTATCATATAATGTAAAATAGGAAATATATCTACTATATTTATTTTGTCTTTATGGCCTTCAGCCTATGTTGAAAGTCTGATATTGGATATGATTGCCTGAAAAGGTGTTAATAAGTGAGAGATATTCCTCACCTTAAAAGCCTTTTTGAAGTATGCAAATCTTACGGTGCATTTCATTTCATCGTTACATGTTAATAAGTGAGAGATATCCGCATGACCTTTCAATCAATTTTCAGGTTCATCATCACACAACACATCCATATGATAGTCTATTAGTTAAAGTTTGTTCTCTCTTTTTCCTCCCTCTATCTATACCTAATACCCAATAGTTTCAACAACTTAAAACATGTATTATATCAAGAATGTCATATGTAACATTTGAAAAACAACTATTTTAATATTGGAAAATGCAAAATGTTTTACCTCAGAGGTTGATGGCAAGTAGACAGGCATATACTCTTTAAAACATCATCCAGAGCATATGACCCCAAAAACTCGTTCTCCAGGTACCTTCCATTTTGGTAACAAACATTGTTAGGTAAAGTCATGCAAAACATTGTTAGGTAAAAGCATGTGCAGTTTTCATTGTACTAATTTTTTGTACCTCCACAACAAGACGGTGAGGAGAGCATGGTTCGTCCCAGACGTAAGGGTAAGAAGCATAGCAGTGAATGACAGTATCGAAAATTTCACACCTCTGCTGATATATTCGCAATATCTAGAAAGTAGCACAAAAAAATAATAAAATCCAGTTACAAACTTAAGCATAGCAAGTGATGTCCATGCTCTGGTATTGTATGGCTTTTGTAACAGTATAGGGTAAGTAAACTAGCACACTCATATGTCATCATTAATGCAAAATAAAGTGACATTTGTCTAGCAACATTAAAGTAAGCAACAGAATTTATATATTCTAATGTAAGATGTGTTTTGAGGAAAATATAGAGAAAGCTGAACAACCAACATGCTAAGATTAACACATAAATAAATAAATTAAGCCATCCAAATAAAAAAGCAGCAGCCCTTCAAGGAGCAGAGGTCAGCACAACAATTTTGAAATCTAAAATTTTTGTAGTAGTGCAACTGAAAAACTACAGACAAACCTCTTTCGAGAAGTTATCAATTCTGTATGGCATATATCCTGTATAATCATCCGACAAAAAGAATCAAGTTGGTCCCTGAGTTTTCCCTTGATGTTTCCAACTATCTTTTCATCTCCCATTGATATGTCAGCATTTTGCACTTCAACTCGTATCATGTTTGAAGTGCCAAGAACAAAGTTTCTCATTTTCAGTTGTGTATCACCCAAATGATCTGGTAAAAAGCTGCCAGACCACTGCCATCCAGTTTCATTATAACAAATAGAAACAAGCAGCTCCCTGCATTACATTTTTTTAAAAATAAAAGTAGTTTGAACAAATAGAAGAATGAGATATGGTAAAAAAAATAATTGTGGTAAATATATAAAAAAACAGTATCAGAATGCAACCTTTTCTGTTAGTGGTGGTGGCAATGGCAACTATACTTGTTTGAGATAAAGAAATATAAACTACCGAAAAAAACACACCTGCTTGTATCTGTCCAGTGAAGATGAGTATGTTCTCCTATTCCTAGATAAAACATGACATCAGTGCCCTTCTGTTTTATAAATAATTTCCTTGCTGCAGGCATTGCTTATCACATATCTGCATATTTAGACATCATTCAGTAACTAGAAGGATACACAAGTATGAACACTAATATTTCTCTCGATGAACCCATTATACCAAAGCTAGTAGGGAAAGACTAAATAATAATTTTAACTAGAGCCAACATCCTTGTACTAACTATGTATTGAAAAGTGAGCTAAGTGAGGGAAGTAATAATTGATCAAACTCTAGAGAAGTACATGAAAGCGGCTTTATTCCCATGTCAAGGAATCAACAACCCTAAAAGCTTAAACTTTTTAAAGGGCAGTACAAATCAATAACAATATCTATTTTTTTTTTACAGAAAACCAAAGCTTATATTGGAAAATATATATGTATATAATTTACTAATTGCCTGGGATGGAAGGAGCTTTAATTCTATTGGCATAATTAAGAGAAATGATTATACTTTGTAACTGATTGTTATCCTAATTATACATTAATTATTGTATAATTAGGATTTGATTGTGTAAAGTTTTTATTTTAGAGCCTATAACTTGCATCAATGTCCGTGTTAAGGTCACATGCAAAGATAGAGTTTCAAACCAGGGCTTACAGGGTTTGTGAGATGTTATTGACGAAGTTCGTGCTGGAAAACCTCCGAATAAAGTATGGAGATCCAATGAGGCTATTTTGGTGATAACAAACCCACCATTAGCACTAACCACAATTTTGCTCAGCATGATGGGATAAATTAAGTACATAGAGATAGGCCACCAACTCATCAATGAAAATCTAGACAGCAGTCTTATAACAACAACATGCATCTCTTTGGGGTTTCCATTGCCAAATGTATTAACCAAGGGAAAGAACTTTCCACCAAATGATTTTATGATATTATTTGCAAGTTGGGATAATGTATTTTCATTCAGCACCTTGAGAGGTAGTATGTGCTATCAAAGATTTGATTTTTCTTTTGAAATTCATATGTTATAGTAATTACTATAATTAGGATCTGACTTTGTGCAGTTCAAATTTCAGATTTTATTTTCTTATAACTCACTAATTAGGAATGATTTATCAAAAGTCTATATATTGGTATCATTCTCTAATCTAAAGTAGATAAATACTTATCATATTTTTCTTCGAAATTCTTTTTTAAGAATCCTATGTCAAGGAAACATCCCAAAATCTTAACCTTTTAAAGAGAGGCCCATAAACATACATCAATTACATAGTCCATGAACACCAAAATATTACCTAGGCTGGAAAGTAATTGCATTTGTCCTCCCAACATATGGTTCAGCAACTGCGATAGACGTCACAGCCAGAATGAATGCAGAGTTTGAAGTTAGTTGAGGGACAAATATGGTACTTGAACCACTTGGTGGTAGCAGAGAAAATGAGTTTGACCATAAAGAATGTGGCATCTGCTCTCGCACATCTTTTGGAAAACATCCACTTACTTTAACAACAACATCATTTACAGAGGAATTAGGGCTTGGAGAATATAAGCAAGGCACAACCTTTTCATGCTCATTATTACAAGACCCTGAACACTTCCAAGTTGACTGGACCCTTGAACTTGGTGGTCTCTTCAATCTTCCTAAAGAACTACTTCGAAATGTAGAATGCCTTCGAAAATTTAAAGAGTTTGGATTACCATCTTTTCTACATGAAATGGTGTGACTATTCAGGTCACTCCTTGGCTCATGAGAAACATCAGCATGTAAATCATGGCTGGATGCAAGTAGAGAAAGTCCATCCTTTTTATAGGACAATGATTCAGTTACAGCAACATCGTAATATGAAGGAATGACAAATCCCCTTTCATCGTTTTCACTAGAGGCCTCCTTCACACACAACGGAAAACCAATGCAGTTGTACAAAATAAAGGGAACAAAAATAAGAAGTTCCCTGCTACCTGAATATGCATCCATCACCTTGTCCACTGTAACATAAATACGACCTACAACTGAAAGCAAGAAAATACTTTAATTGATGCATTCATTAGAATACATAGAATCCACAAATAAAATCTCTTACCATTTGAATTATTTGGTTCAAATACCAGAGTTTCAGACAATGAAAACTTGGTTTCACTGAACTTGGCACTTGTGCTGAAAGTTTCTAAACGAGGAAATTTAAAATCACAGCTTTTAAATCCATCAATGCAGATCTCTAGTCCTAGGTCGTGAGAAGGATCGATATGATAAATAGAAGTTTCCACCTAAAAAAGAAAATATGTAGCCTTTAGACCATTGCACCACCACAATGAACAGGAGCACAAACTACCTATTCTACAGTATATAATCAACCATATAAAATAGGAAACAACCATCACAAACCTCTGAAACTCTCACAGTATGATCTACCCCACCAGTCTCACTGATCAACAAAACTTCCTTAGGAAGAAAGTTGCTAATTACTAACGGAGCACTAAGGATCAAGTGATGGATATAATGCTTCTTTGCTTGATCAACGGATAGATTACTTTTAAGCCAGCCAGATGAAGTCAAGCTGACACTCTTAACTGATAGACAACAACGAAATGGATGGCTACTTGGTTGAGATGGATAGCAGATGAAATATTTAAAATTTCCCATTTTGCTATTTACTGAGAGAAGATTTGAGAGTTTATGAGCTTCACTCCACAAGTAAGAGTTCCCCACTGGCCGCCACCTTACACAACCTGCTTCAGCCAAATGTAGTGGAAGGGGAAACTGTTGCCCAGGGTGTATTGGATCTAATATCTGAAAGTATACATAACACGATTATTATCACAAAAATAACAATGCACTACAGACTGGAATTGTGAAGTATTAGAAGAGACCATGTACCGTTGGTGACACACCAAATGGAGTATCAAACCGGAGCTCAAGAGATGTAGAAGTTGCGTTCAGAAGAACAACCTGTAAATAAAAAAAGTTAGTTTATAAGAAAATATAATGCATGGGGCAAAGGGAAACACCATCATAAAGGATAAAAAAGTCATTTTATACTTACAGTAGAGTATATTCGTATCAACTTGCTATAACGTAGCGCAGAAACATCTAAAACAACGGGAACAACAAAGGTCGGGGCGGTATTCATTCTACCATCATCACCATTTTCATTATACGACTTGGAGAAGTTGGCATCAAAGCATGATAATCCTACTAAATCCATTGAAATTGGATCACATGGCATAGATGTTCCTTCAAGCAGTACAGTAATATAACGATGAGCTAAGCCACTTGACCTTTGCTCATTTAGACTATCTGAAGAATGATAAGGCCTGTAATTGGAGAGCTGTGGTTCAGCATTTTTCATCCACATATATCGTACTTGCAGAACCTGGTTGCACATATTTTGCATGATGCACATCGAAGTCATAGATATCATCAGGATTGATATGCCCATGATATACATGATACAGAAGTGGTACAGAGGTTAAATTTTGTATAACATATGGAGCAGCACATTTTTTAGCACAACTGTATTCAGCATATGATTGACGTAAGAGTTTGTTTCCATCAAAATCTTTCGATCCCATCAGACGCAAGGCATCATCTATCATCTCAGCAGTGCGTGAAACACACTGCAAGAAACAAGACACATCAGTACAGTATAAGTAGTGGGTAACTTTTCATAATGATAGTGTTAAGAACCTAAGAATTGAATTTCAGAGAAAAAACACTTAAATACAGAAATAGGAGAGAAATCTCTCTTCCAAGGGTTTCCCCTTCACAACAGAAAGGGAGGGCACTGGGAAGTGACATACCTATAGTCATTTGACTTGAGAAGAGACATAAAAAACCATAAAAATTTAAAGGGAAGAAATAAGGCCCAACAAAGGAATAAGAAGGCCTGAAAACCATGGTGAAGCGCACAATAGAAACCAAAAGGATGCCCAAAAGTGGTGCATGTGCAAAACGACAACCAACCGATCATTAAAACAGCCATGTTTTGACGGATGTGTAAGAGGGAAGAGCTAACAATGGCAACGCTGAAAATATCAGACGAAAAAAGCGGCTAAACACGCAACCAATTTATTACATACCTCACATATCACCAAAAATCTAACAAGTGTTGGTAAATTTGTCAAAGATAATTGTGTATTTTTACTCAATACTAATGATTGTTTGTGAAAGTGAAACTCCAAGCAACCAATGGGATTGTCAATATAAATGTGAGATGCAATCAACTGTGTTTTCATTTTTGAACAGCCATAACACTATTAAAAATGTAGTAGGGCCACTGGACAAGACAATAATTCAAATGAGTTTTAGAAGAATAATATTTCCTCCGTCTCAAAATAACTGAATCACTACATCATTTCGCACATTAAGAAAAAGTGTATAAATGAAATAGAAAGAATACTACTTTTGCGAAGTTATTCTTGTTAGGTATTGGTGCATTACCAATGTCAATAATGCATAGTGGAAGATATTGCATTGAAAATGATGCAAAATATTAATTAAAGGGTACAATTTAAAAAAGTGAATTGGAAATTGAAAGGGGTCATTCACTTTGGGACAAATTATTTTTTTGCAAATGAGTCAATTATTGTCGGACGGAGGAATATCAAATAACGCATTCCTATAAACAAGATCAAAGAAAGAAGAAATTTTGGTGACCTGAAATTAAAAATTTATATACCTCTACTAAGGACTCTGTAATATTGATGTTCAGTTGAGTTGTTGATTCGAGAATGATATCAGTGGAAAGGGACCTGTTCGGAAGAACACCGATTTCTTGATCCCTAACTAAAGTGAATAGAAACTGCCAAGGCTCAATGAAGGGCTCCCATGACACCTTCATTTAAGAATACAAACACATAAGCAATGGTTAACCCTTAATGCAAAAAGATTAAACAATATTACTGGTTGTACCAGGAGTAAACCAAAAATAATGGAAATCTCACTCAATACACCTTTTCAATGTTTTTGTAGTTTACTTGAAGATCGCCTGTGACAGAACTTTCAAGGTGCTTTCCACTTGCAAACGCATGGAAGAGGATGCTTCTCACTAGAATTTCCAGCTGAGGCCCGTTATAGCTCCACTACAAGATATAAAAAAGGCTTTCAACGTCAAATATAGCTCCACTACAAGATATTGTAAGATGTATTTATTGAATTGAAATATGTTGACAATACATTAAATATATATATACTAGATTACTATACAACCAAATCCCTAGTAGTACTTATATATAACTAAATATTTTCTAATATTCCTATACAACCGAATCCCTATACTTAAGGGATACTTGAGGGACAACCGACACATATCCAAATACTTTGGGAGTAAGATTACTAGAGATGGGCACATTACGATAGAACGAGGATAGGGCCTCCATAGGTGTTTTGAAGGCAAAAACACTAGAAGGTAAACGAATTATGAGGTATGAAGCAATTAATACCACTTCTCCCCAAAATTTCTTAGGAACCTTAATTTGAAATAACATAGACCGGGTTTTATATAACAAGTGCCCATTTTTCCTTTCAATGATTGCATTTTGTAGGGGTGTTTAACACAGAAGGACTCGTCAATAACGCCCTCTTTTTGACAGAAAGAATTAAGACGATGATCAAATTAATCTTTGACATTATCAGACTTAATCCTTTTTGATACTTACTCCAAACTGGTTTTTTATCATGGAGAAGAACTGTAGAAACTGGATAGAGGGCCGATCTAGATAGAATGAAGCTGGTGGAGAAATTGTTCTCTGGAAAAGCAGTCGGAAACAAGGGTGACGACGGTGACAGTGGATCTAGACAGAAAAGGTTCGACAAAAACAAATAACGGTTGTTTAGGAGGCTCGCTGAAAAAAGCTGGAAAAGTATGAAAATTGATCAAGAGATCAAATTGAAAAAGAAAAAATGATGATTCATTACCAAACTTTTGGTAACTCAGAGCGGAATAGTGTCGAAACAACTCAAAGCGGATCAAAATAGGCTCTAGATACCATGTTGAAGTTGTGGGATAGATCAAAGGAGGGGAGAAAATAATAAGGGTTTGAATATTATTGTTGAAGAATCGAGAGAAATTAGATTTTATTCTCTTTTATTTTATATTATTATGTTTATTTTTATTCTATCATTATTACTCAGTTTACTATTGTAATTTCTTTTCCTATATAAACAGCTTAGGGCTGTAATAATAAAACATGAAAGTATTTTGTCTTTTACTTTCTTCATGGTATCAGAGCTCTGGTTAGGGTTCTGTAAACCTTTCCACAACCATTAGGGTTTGCCTCTCTAACCAACTGAGCTACCACAACCATTAGGGTTTGGCGCTCTAACCAACTGAGCTAAACCTAATGGCACACAATACCCCATGGAAGGTAGCCCTTATGGGTAGCGGCGACAACGACGATGGTTTGGCAAAAAAATCAGACGTAGTCAACAACCCTGACAATTTAGACAGCGCCATAAGTGGCGGTGGCAGAGGCCTAAGCAGCCAGAATGGTTCTTCCAACTTTTTTGGCCATGAGGGAACTTCTAATACCCTCAAGGTTGAAATCCAGAAATTAAATGGAAAAAATTATGTCGAATGGTCCCAAACCGCAAGATTGATTTTAGACGGTAAGGGAATATATGGTTTCCTAACAGGAGAGGTGCAAATGCCTGCCACAACTGATCCAAAATACAGGTTTTGGAAATCTGAGAACTCTGTTATTATTGCTTGGTTGCTTAGTAATATGGAATCAACAATCAAAAAACCTTTTATGTTTTTGCCTACTGCCAAGGAAGTTTGGGAGGCTGTCAAAGAAACATATTCTGATATTCAGAATTCTTCTCAAATTAGAGCCAAACCCTAATAAGAAACATATGATGATCATTGGAAGTGTTGTGAGGACAGTGTTCTGTTTCTTAAGAGACAGGAGAACGACCGTGTATTCATGTTCTTGGTTGGGCTTAATAAGCAGCTTGATGAAGTCCGAGGCAGAATATTGGGAAAAATCCCATTGCCATCACTTCGGGAAGCATTCTCAGAAGTTAGAAGAGAAGAGGCGAGACAAGGTGTTATGATGGGTAAGTCACCTTCTGTTGGTGAGGTTGAAAGCTCTTCCCTAGTCACAAAAAATGAAGACGGGAAGAGCGTTGGCAAGAAACCATGGTGCGAACATTGCAAACGTCCAGGGCACACACGTGATACATGTTGGAAGCTCCATGGAAAACCTCTAAATTGGAAGAAAAAAGAAAGAAACGAAGGTCATGCGCTCCAAGCTGGTACATCTGATCAAGAGAAGCAGTCTCCTTCAAGCCCATCTCCTTTCACCAAGGAACAGTTAGATCAATTGTACAAACTTCTTGAGTCTCAAACTTCTTCTTGCTCTATAGCTCAGAGAGGTAATTTTCCAAATACTGCTCTACTTAGTGTAACTCCCAGCCATACTTGGATTATTGATTCTGGTGCTACTGATCATATGACTGGGGAGTCGAGTCTATTTTCTTCTTATAGCCCTTGTGCAGGTAACCACAAAATTAAAAATTGCAGATGGCTCTCTTTCAGCCATTGCAGGGAAAGGTTCTGTTATTCTGTCACCTAAGTTAACCTTAAAAGATGTCTTACATGTTCCTAATTTATCATGTAATCTATTATCCATTACTAAATTAACAAAGGATATAAATTGTCAAGCTAACTTCTTTCATTCTCATTGCACTTTTAAGGATTTGAGCACGGGGAAGATGATTGGCAATGCTAAGGAGAGTGGAGGACTCTATTATCTTGACAATGGACTCGACTTCAAAGACCAACAAAAAACAAGTACCTGCTTTGAATCTATTTTTGTTTCTTCTAATAATGATGATATTATGTTATGGCATTTACGGTTAGGACATCCTAGTTTTCCGTATTTGAAACATTTGTTTCCTAAATTATTTTCTAAGAAGGATCCATCTTTATTTCATTGTGAAACTTGTGAATTTGCTAAACATCACCGTTCTTCTTTTTCTGCACAACCATATAAACAATCAAAACCGTTTGCAGTTATTCATAGTGATGTTTGGGGTCCTAATAGAATAAATACATTTTCTAATAAAAAATGGTTTATAACTTTTATTGATGATCATACTAGAATTTGTTGGGTTTATTTATTGAAAGAAAAATCGGAAGTTGGACAGGTTGTCAAAAATTTCTTTAAAATGGTGCACACTCAATACCAAACAAATATTCAAGTCTTCAGAAGTGACAATGGTAAAGAATATTTTAATATACTTTTGTCCGATTTTTTTCTTGCAAATGGGGTTGTTCATCAAAGTTCTTGTGTTAATACACCCCAACAAAATGGAATTGCAGAGAGAAAGAATAGGCATCTCCTTGAGGTTGCTAGAGCTTTACTATTTGCAAATAAGGTTCCAAAATATTTGTGGGGTGAAGCTGTTTTAACTGCATCATATTTAATCAATCGAATGCCATCTAAAGTTTTAGATTTTCATACACCTCTTGATGTTTTTCGAAATTATTTTCCATTGACTAGTGTCTCTGCTGATTTGCCACTAAAAGTTTTTGGTTGCACTGCTTTTGTTCATGAACATAAACACCTTGACAAACTCGATCCACGAGCAATAAAATGTGTGTTTACCGGTTACTCTCCAACTCAGAAGGAGTATCGGTGTTTTGAACCAAAATCAAAAAGAATTTTTGTAACCATGGATGTTACTTTTGTTGAAAATCAACCATTTTTTAGTGACATTCATCTTCAGGGGGGAAATTTTAAGGAAGATTCATCTTTTACTTTTGAAAACATCATTACTTTAAGTGATATAGTGTCGTCACAAAATTCTGAGACTTATATTGATGCACCAAAAGAAAATGCCCAAGAATCCATATTGAAACTCAATCCACTTATGAATGAGGTTTCGACAGATTCGGTGGCGACAATTTCAAATGAAAATCACAATGATCAAATTCTTGATCTCAATAATAATAAAGGACCACCTGAAATGCCACAACATAATGACTCAGATAAATCAGGTTTACTACAATTGACCCTACTTGGAAGGGAAATGTCTTTGAAAGAAGAAACCATAAACAGAGAAATGAAGGACCCATTCTCCGACCCTTCCAAGATTCTGAACCAATAGATAATCCAACACATCATCTTGATACAGGTAAGTCTTCTTCTATTCTTAAGAGTCATGTCGAGTATCCTGATTTAGACCTTCCTATTGCAATTAGAAAACCTATTAGGTCATGCACTAAATATCCTTTGTCTAATTATGTGTCATACTCAAAATTGTCTTCTTCATTTGTTGCATTTACCTCTAAGTTGTCTACTGTAGAAATTCCAAAAAATATACAGGAGGCTCTAAAAATTCCAAAGTGGAAAGAAGCTGTTCTTGAGGAGATGAGAGCTCTTGAGAAGAATCAAACTTGGAGAGTCATGACATTACCTACAGGAAAGAATACTGTTGGCTGTAAATGGGTATTTACTGTGAAATATAATTCTGATAACACAGTTGAAAGATACAAGGCATGCTCGGTTGCTAAAGGGTTTACTCAGACATATGGCATTGATTACTCAGAGACTTTTGCTCCCGTTGCCAAATTAAACACTATTAGAGTTCTCTTGTCCTTGGCAGTGAATTTAGATTGGTCTCTTAACCAATTTGATGTAAAGAATGCTTTTCTGAATGGTGATTTGGAGGAGGAAGTATACATGGATAGCCCACCTGGCTTTGAAGATAAATTTGGTTCAAATGTGTGCAAACTTCAAAAATCCCTTTATGGTCTCAAGCAATCTCCAAGGGCTTGGTTTGAAAAATTCACTCATTCGGTCAAAAGGCAAGGATATATGCAGGGACAATCAGACCATACTCTGTTCATGAAGTTCTCTAATGTTGGTAAAATTTCAATTTTAATTGTATATGTAGATGATATTATTCTCACAGGAGATGACATTGTTGAGATGGAAAGATTGAAGAAAAATTTGACTAAAGAATTTGAGATCAAAGATTTAGGCGCGCTTAAATATTTTCTTGGTATGGAAGTTGCTCGCTCAAAGAAGGGAATTGTTGTTTCTCAGAAAATACATCCTAGATCTCTTGGAAGAAACTGGGATGAGTGGGTGTAGACCAGCAGATACTCCTATGGAATTAAATGCTAAACTTTGGGAGAAAGGCAGTGTTCCTGTTGAGATTGGAAGATACCAGAGGTTAGTCGGCAAACTTATTTATCTAGCCCACACTAGACCTGACATCGCTTTCTATGTGAGTGTTGTAAGTCAATTCATGCATTCTCCCTATGAAGAACACTTGGAGGCAGTTTATCGAATCTTAAGGCACTTGAAATCCAATCCTAGAAAGGGTTTGTGCTTCAAGAAAACTAATGACAAAGAAGTCTCTATATTTACAGATGCTGATTGGGCAGGATCAATTACTGATAGAAAATCCACCACTGGATATTGTGCCTATGTTTGGGGAAATTTAGTTACTTGGAGAAGTAAGAAACAAGGGGTTGTTGCTCGAAGCAGTGCAGAAGCTGAATTCAGAGCAATGGCTCAAGGAATCTGTGAACTTTTATGGATTCGTAAACTTTTGGACGAACTGAAAATGAAAGTTGACTCACCCTTAAAATTGTTCTGTGATAGCAAAGCAGCAATAAGTATAGCTCACAACCCTGTACAACATGATAGAACCAAGCATATTGAAATTGACCGCCATTTCATAAAAGAAAAAATTGATGCTGGAGTTATATGTCTGCCATTTGTGACTTCCAACCAGCAAACTGCTGATATCTTGACAAAAAGTTTGGCAAGACCCAATTTGGAGCGACTTATAGCCAAGTTGGGCATGACAGATATCTATGCACCAACTTGAGGGGGGGTGTTGAAGAATCGAGAGAAATTAGATTTTATTCTCTTTTATTTTATATTATTATGTTTATTTTTATTCTATCATTATTACTCAGTTTTACTATTGTAATTTCTTTTCCTATATAAACAGCTTAGGGCTGTAATAATAAAACATGAAAGTATTTTGTCTTTTACTTTCTTCAATTATTGATAATAACTTTATGCTAATTTGATTACAAAAGACTCAATACTAATCTATATTTATAGAGAAACATAGATTCAATCATAAATCAGGAACAAATCATAATAATAATCAGAGATATTTTAAGATATGTCTATGATTATAAATTGATTCTAAGAAATTACTCAACATACTCTAATATAATATAAAAGATAGTATGAGATATTTTCTAATATTCTAACAAGTCACAAGTAAAATATGCTCGTGTAGTTAGTTGCTAATGGGATTAGAATTAGCAACCACATTAACTTGTTTTTATTTATAAATACAACCTTGTGTTGTCTTACTAGACAGAGGATTTACAGAAATTACAAAAATGAAACAGTAATAACATACCTTTCCATCTGTTATTAGAACCGAAACCTTCCGCATTTGGAATTTGAAAGAAATGTCTCCCATTGAATATTGAGCAGATCCAGATTTAGGAACATCGAATTTTAAAGCACCCCATAAATGGAATGCAGGATGCGAAAGCCATAGATCAGAATGATCACATATAAGCTCCACTTTGAGTGTGCTGTTGTCTATCTGACTTCTACTGAAGACAACATCCACATGAACCTGGATTATATCAAGAAGTGGCAAAGATGTATGATTTGCATTGGCAACGAATACTATTACACTGCTCAATCTTTCCATATTGGACTTCAGTTGGATATCCCTGCCACTTATAACTAATTCAATATCTTTCACTTTGACAGAAACAGTAAGAAACTCTGCATCCTTTTCTTCAACAATATCAGAGGATAAACTTAGAGTTGTCAGGTTTAGACTTTCAGCACGCTGAAGTTCCACATATGGTTCTTCACTGGTCCAGATGGGGATGTGAAAAGTGATACAGACATTTTCCGACTTAATAATCATTAAGACAGCATTCTCAGTCTCCTGAGTTGTAAAAGGTATCGAGGTACTCTCAGAATCAAGGAAACTAGATTCATCTTTTGCTTCTGCTTTTTTTGCAGAAATGCCAGTATCTACAGACAAACTCTCAGATGCTGCATGCATAGGACTTTTGTCCAAAGGTAAACAGAGATGATTGAGAAAATTTAACAATCTGGGTCCACTCAGACAAATGAAGCCAAATATCAAGAGACGGTAGACAAAGACTGAGCTCATTAATATGGTCAATAGATATAGAAAAACAGATGAAAAGTACAAACATAGACGAGGGAGTTGAAGCACATTTTGCCAAGACAGAACCGTATGAAGAGTAAAACACCAATGTAGAGAACTGCAAATCCAACCAAACCAAGGAATCGTCAACTAAGGATGCTGAACAAATAAACTTCAAATCACACTTGCTTATTGGTTTCTCAAAACCTTCGTGTTTATGATAGAGGTTTATGGACAATGATTGAGTGCAACATTTGACTTCTGTTGATATAATGGCCGACGGCATTGGAGTTGAAGAAGTTGCTCCAGATGACTTTAAGCTTCTCTTGGAATGAAGAAATTGCACAACATCAGACTTGAAACATTTGAATTGATCTTCAACTGAAGAGAATTCCTCAATAACATCCCGTATAGCCATACATCCATCGAAAAAGTGGCTATCTGTTTACAGAAAAAAAATTTCATGAGTACAATTACAGAATCAAATAATATAAAAAAAATAAATGAGCAAGAAAAAGATAATCAAAATATGTAGAAGTCAAACCCTCAGCAATAATATAACAACTGCGAATGCATGCCATCAAACATATCGATGCAGAGCTTTTGCTATTAGATTCACTTCCACATGGAATTCTGACCCAAACATCAGCATTCATGGTGCAACTACAGAACTTGCTACAAATTCTGTATTCTGCTCATCTGTTGCTAAGCCAAGTATGTCATTCATGTAGAAAATGAATGACACGTTCAAATCTCGACCAAATATATTTAGACAGTTATTTATTTTGGCGAGCTTATGAACAGGAACCAAACATTCCGTCGGGATGTTCTTCAATACATCATCAAAACCAGAATTCTCAATGAAACAACAATAAAGTTGTGGCAATTGAACCTTCAAAAATTGATGTTCATTACTTTCCACAGGCAAAATAAGATCAGAATCCAAGATTTCAAACTTGTATGTAATCCTCGTGTCATCTTTTAGAGCTATATCACCTTGTGCATCATAGGAAAACTGATCACTGGGATAACCACCCCAATCAGAGAGTGAAAAGTAACCAATGATGATGGAGAGATATTCAGAGGGCAACATGCAGTACACATGCTGAATGCCGATGCATACTTCTAAATTAACAGTTGAAGATATGCTTTGTGCTTTCCTGACCCTTACATTTAAAACAGGGGATAAATCTGCAGTAGAAGGACCCCATAGATAATCCTGAAAATTGTTAGGCCCCCAAGATGACGTAAGAACCAATCCTTCAGTAGAACACAATATGTCCATGCTGTCATCACAAAATAATAGGGAAGATTTGCATGTAGGCACCATGATTGATCCAATTATGCATGATGAGTCATGAAAATGGGCTCTAATTCCATACAGGTGCAACTCAATCGAAAAATTATTGGAGGTTCTGGCAATCCCAGATTCAAGAAAGTATCTGAAATCACACTTGCATTTTGAGGAAGAATCATGGAAACATTTGGGACTAGTTATTTTTTTGTCCCTCAGACTAAAATATTTTCTCCACTCTGGAATTGCATATATGAGTGAGCTCTCTAGATTACCAAGAGGACCAGAATTGTAAATTGTAACAAACGGAAAGCAATCAAATGGAATGCATGCAGAATCAGTGGAACCAGCTTCAAAATAGTTTGAGAATCCAAACTTTTGCAACCCAAAGCTTGAGAAGGTTTTTGAGATATTAGCAGTATTACCTGCAGAGGGTTTCTCATAACAGGTACTATATGCAGACAACCTACGAAAGAACCCGACAAGCAGTCCAACAATGTGTGGGTAGCAGTGGATATCAGCATTATTTAGATAAATAAAAACAATTGTGACATACTAAATCAGTTCTAGGAGATTCATAGTGCATTGAAAAACATGCATCAGCCAACATAGCTGCATCAGAATATTGATCAAATTCAATACGTGGTTCAGGAAAAGAATGTCCTGGGACTGAAACACCAGGAGATGATAAACTCCCTGATAAAAGCACAAAACATCCGTCTTTTTCATCCTTAACTTTATAAGCACAGATCATCAAAGATTTCATGCTGATAAATAACTCGTCAAAATCAGCAGAAGCATACCTACAAAATGCAAAAAAAATTATTTAGCAGACATCAGTAATTTCCAATGTCCAACAAAAATTTAAATTTATTCATGCTCCCAATTTCAATCATTATTTACTTGACAGGATATTCTTATCAGATGTCATGGGCTCACACACCACAACCAGAATGGGTTTGTTGAAAGAAAAAATCAACACTTGATTGAAAAACATGTACAATTATTCAACATAATGTTCCTCATTGCTTATAGGGACACCATATAAAGTAAATGTTTGAGTGATGTGTGCTGTATGTACAGACATGAGGTGAGGACAATACTGATTCTTTATTTGAATGAAAACAGTATATTCAGGTATTCGATGGAGAGGAGGGGACGAAAGAGATTTTTTATGGTTTTGTATTTTGGTCAAGGGGAGGGGAGGGATTTTAAATGGTTTTTATGTTGTTTTGGTTCCCTCCCCTCCCCTCCAAAATACAGGGAGAGCAAAATGAGTTCTATGAGAGATTTTGACTCCCTCCTCTCTTAAAAATCGAACCAAACACAGAAACTTAAAAATATTCCCTCTCCTCCCCTCCATCTACCTCTCTCTTTTTCTTATTTTATTCAGCAATAACAGGAAACGCATCAACCCCTGACTAACAACCCCCTCAAATTGATGTGGCTGGTCAAGAAGCATCAATTTACTAATGTGTGGGTGAGGCACAATGTTGGTAAGAATATCCGCAATTTGTAATTGGGTGTTGATATGAGGTAGACAGATAACATGATCATCATAGACCTCCTGAATAGAATGACAATTCACTTCAATATGTTTTGTGCGCTAATGAAAAATTAGATTGGCAGCAGTTTGAATAACACTTATATTGTCAGCATAGAAATCAATGCAGAACTATGAGTACCAGACATCATGCTCAATCAGCATCACTATAAACAATCAATTCAAGGACTGACCAAGTGGGAAAGAATAGACTTCATTGAGAGATGTCTTTAAAGTATTGAATTATGCCAGGAACAACAGCCCAAATGCCGGTGGCGAGGTGAGAGCATTAATTAACTTACTTGTTGAACTGCAAATGATGCAAAGGCGTGTAATAGTTCAGTAATTAAAACTACCCATGAGCTGACAAAATAATAAGAGGATCGGGCAATAGATCACCGTCATCATGACGATATTGAACATTAACCTCTAGAGGAGAATCCACCTGAGGTTCTGCCTAAAGACAGGCCAAAGAGATTAAATCCTTGGTGTACTTGTGCTGATGTAGGAAGAATCCCATGGAGGCAATATTATCAAAATCACGATTTTAAATCGTCGGATTTTTACGATTTTACCGAACCCACACGATCCAGATTCTACTTAAAATCGCATATGAAGCAAGATCATGCAAGATGGAAATTATAATCGTAGAACGATCGCATAATTGCATGAGTTAAAGAAAGATCGTAAGGCCCGTTTTAGATTTTGAACCCAGGTCATGCGTGACCCAACTGCTTTTAAAGGGTAAAAAAACCCTTTTTTTTAAAAAAAAATTACTCATTTAAACTCATAAGTTTCCCTCAGTCTTTCTCTTTGCTGCTCACGATCACGAATATGTGATGATTCTACTAGGCTTTAAGTATTTTCTTTCTTGGACTAAGTTGTTATATGTTTAAGCTTTCAGTAGTGTTGAAGTTGTGAGATTTTAGAGAAAAGGAGGAGAGAAAATAATAAGGATTTAAATATTTTTTATAATAACTTTATGCTAACTTGATTACAAAAAACTCAATACTAATCTCTATTTATAGAGAAACATAGACTCAATCCTAAATCAAGAACAAATTATAATAATAATGAGAGATATTCAGATATCTCTATGATTATAAATTGATCATAGAAAATAACTCCAGATACTCTAATATAATATAATAGATATATAAGATATTTTCTAATATTCTAACACTCCCCCCTCAACTTTAACTTATTCTAATAAGCTTTAACTTATTACAAGAAAACAATGTATTGCTCTACAAAGAATAAAGTGGATGGAAAGCCAACTCAGGGATGCAGTTGATGTCGAAGAGATTTCTATAAATATATAGCCTAGTCAAATAGCCGAATTTATCATCAGCCTGAGAGAAATTTATGGCAAGCAATTAAACAAAGCAAGATCCGTCCTTCTAAAATACTGCATTTGGAAGCTTCAAACCAATAATATCAGAGACTCAAAATATTTAAACTTGAACTTGCTTCAAGGAGAGAGGCATGCTTCAGAGAGATAAAGGCAAGGCCAACACATCTTCGACAAAGATGGGGCCAGTGTATCTAGGACAAATTGTCAAACTATATACATGTGGCTCAAAAGAAAAAACAGAGCAGATATGAGACAAGGAAGGAAAACTCAATCTAGACGATTGAAACACTGTGCCGGAAGACAGACAGACGCGCCTCAGCCTGAGGCTGTTGGCGGCGATGCGTGGAATAAACACAGCGGATCTTGGAGGCACATGAGCATTCGGAGAGCAACTTTTGGCTAAAAAATATGAGTTGCGTAAATTGAGAGATTATGCACACAATGGAAACAGTTGTGTCGGAAAACTTGCCGAAAAACTTTTTTCAGCAGCGACAGCAGATAGCAACAAACGGCGGGTCTTTGAGGTAGCAGGTGTAACCGTAGTCCGAAACTAGAATACGATGGCAAATATAGAACCAAGAAATCGAGGCGAGTTCAATGAAAGCGTTCTCTCTTAAACAGTTGTCAGACGCACCATCACGCGCGGGGAAGCGCAAAGACATGGATCTAGCGGCGTTGGACGATGAGGCAAGTGTGGTGGCTTACGGAAACGCCCTTTGAGGTGTGGGTTGATCTGGAAGAGACGAAGCTGATGGAGTGGTCTTTTGCCGAAAAAGTCATCGTAAACAGTGACGTTGACGAAGACAGTAGCGAACTGAAAAGAAAACAAGTGAAACCAGTCTCGGAATGTTTCACAGCAGTGGTTTGAAAAAGAAATGATCACATTGGAAACAAGAAACTAAGATTATATCCCAAAACTGTTAGGAACTCGACAATGGAATAGAGGTGGGATCATTCAAGGAGGATCAAAATTGGCTTTAGATACCATGTTGAAGTTGTGGGATTTTAGAAAAAATAATGAGAGAAAATAATAGGAGTTTGAATATTATTGATAATAACTTTATGCTAACTTGATTACAAAAGACTCAATACTAATCTCTATTTATAGAGAAACATAGACTCAATCTTAAATCAGGAACAAATCATAATAATAATGAGAGATATTATAAGATATCTCTTTAACTATAAATTGATTATAGGAAATAACTCAAAATACTCTAATATTATCATAATAGATATTATAAAATATTTTTTAATATTCTAACAAGGAGTTTATTTTGCAGACTTGGTTGTTCTATTTTTTAATCAAGACTTTGAAACTAATGCACTATATGCTTTATTTATTATTTTCAATTGGGTAGGATCTTCCAAACTCAGTTGCGATCTGGTGTTTTACAATCTTGCTATCCCTTCCTGATCCTTCATAATTTTTTTTAGAATCTTCTAATCTTAGTTGCGATCTTGCTTCCCCCTCCCAATCTTAATCAAGATCTCGATCTTGACAACATTGCTTAGAGGTATAATCAACCCCCAAGACCGAGGAGATAGTGCAAATTACAAAGATCATTCATATGAAATGAGGCTTCTAACGGCTCAGTAAGTGGTCGTATAGATGCATCAAATATTTGTTTATTCTTTATTAGGTCTATTGGGTCTACTAAGTAAAATCGTGTTTGAATAAAAAAAGTTATATATACTTTTTCATTTATATTGTACAATTTTGATATATAACAACGTATTATTATTTTAGCTAGAACAATTTGTATAAACCTGCAGAATGAAGAGAGAGAAAAAAAAATAAAAATGGATCTGTATAAACTTGCAAATTTTAGGTCGAAGTACAAAGACAGTTTGTGTATTATGAATAGTACTCCAGCCCCAAACCAAGACTTAGAGCTGGCCTAAACTAGTAGCAAACACAAGAGCTGGCCTTACCGGCAACAAATGCAAGAGTTGCCTTGCCAGAAAACGCAAGAGTTGGATAGAAATGCAGAGATAGTCAGAAAAGCATATGGAGAGGATTTGGGAGGAGGAATACTAATAGAAATTGTGAAAAATTCCAGATTTTCCATATTTTTCTGGATTTTCCTTCCCCCTTTCTTCTTCACAAACCTATCGTGCAACAAAAGCGCCGCAAAACACACGAACTAAGATGTGAAAGCAGCTGTCAATGCGGCTGCCACAACTGCTACTCCATGCTGAGAGGGTATGCTGCGTGAGGGGGCGGCCAACAACTGCCACATGCCGCCGTGCTAGCGGCGCTAAAAGGGGCTATTGACAACATAGTTGATGATAAGAGACTCGCATCCGGGAATTGTACCATCTGAAGAGGAAATTTAGTCTTATAAATGAAGGAGCAAAAAACCGAAAGGTTGTGGCACACACTCCTACAGATCTTAGATTTTGAGCATGGCTTTAGAAGTTAATGAACTACAACCAAGGAAGACGACAATCGGTAAAAAGTAGAGGATAAGCTGAGAGAACGTATGAAACTGAAATGTTACAATATATATACTAATTACATTGCACATAACTTACTGCAATATAAACTGAACTAAGCATGTGCATTATACTAATAACATTGCACATATTTTAATGCAATACAGCAGTTCTTCTCTCCTACATCAATACAGAGAAAATCTCTTATAATTTGTCATCCTAGTAGTATTTTCCTTCGAAAGAAGTTAATTCATTTGCCTTATCATTCTTGTGACTCCCACCATGAGAACCAACTCTTCAATAAAACAAGTCTTCTCCAACAATTGTCACCCTAAGCCATTGAAGCCTTTATTTTATTTTTATTCCAACAAGTTTCAACCGGATAATGCAGATGCAGATAAATCCTAGTCTCCCGACTCAATAAATGACGCCATATGGAGACTGTGCAGTAAAAAACTTGTAAAGACAAATCTGTTATCCACAATCATGTATTCTTACCAAAAATAAATACTAAATGACATCTACTAAAACAGTCCAACCAAACATAATATACACAGGAAACAAATTGCAAGTTTCAATAATTACAACATAAAAAGGTGAGGATATGAAGTGATTCTTCAAAAAAGCATTTTTGACATCACAATGGAAAATAGTCCAAAGCATGCAAAAGAGAGACAATTGAGAACATACCGTACATAAATATCTTGCATAGAAATCATGAGCACAGAGCTGTTATCTCCTCTATTTTTCAAGGTCAACTTCTAGATCGACTGAACCTAGTCTTGAAATAATGGATATACCAAAAGTAGAATATGTCGACTTATCCGAAACAATATTAGGAGGATGAACACAGTTCAATTCAGATTCACCCCTTACAAGCAGTGAGTCCAGATAAGTGCCCAATTCAATGAATGCACCATATACTGAAGGGGAGAAGTGTGCTTTCAGTGATTCTATGAGCACATAAACCTGGAATAAAAAAAAAATGTTAATCCAAAAGGGAGAAGACAAAAAAAGAAAAATACCCTGTGTAGGAGATATGTGAGCTGTAAATAGATTATACCTTCCATCATACAATATAGTCTGTGTGGTGCCTAATCATGTCCACCCTAGATCTATTTATCAAATCCAATTGTGAAGCATTTATTGTTTTTGGCGAGTTCAAAACTATGTAGAATGCATTTTATATAATCTCCTCAAAGCACTTCAAAATGAGTTGGGGAGAAGTTTCGGCCCGTTCGCGAAATAACCTAATGTGATTTAGGAAGTCAATAGTCAAACACACACACCTCGTTAAAATTAGGCCTAATGTCATTGGGTCATTCCTTTTCATCCTAAAAGTTGGGACCAAACTTTATTTACCTGTATATCACCATTTAATGGACTTCTTAAATCATCTCGCAACTAAGAATTCATTTTTCTAAATTATTTCATCAATCGCTCTAGATTGCAATTACAATTATTTAAGTATCTTTGGCTACACCTAATTTCCTCTTTATCGTACAACAAAAACAAAAGGCATATCAGTCTAAAGAATGGTCTTTTTGGCAACTTCACATTCTATAAAAGTTATAAATCGTCTCTTTGATCGGCACTGCCTCGGGACAATTTTAAAAGAAGACAATTAAGTAATTCTCTTGTCCTAAATACAAGAAACATAGCACAGATTTTAATGTGAGTAACTTGTTGAAATTCCCTTTTATAACCCTATTTTGTTGTGAGGAGCTATATTTTACCTAGAAATACATTTTCCCATGCAAGTGGGTTCATTTGTCAAGTGTTTCAAAAATATCTTTTGAAAAAAGTTACCATTAACTCCTTTGAATGGTTTCCATGGTATCTTGATTTAGTCTATGTTTCATAATAAATAAGACACGAGGAAGAATAATCTACATCGTCTCAAGGATGTAATTTTTAATCGCGAAACACTATTATGATAAGGATCTATTTCCCTGTCTGCAAAAAACCACCTGTCTCTATTCCACATAGTTCCTTAATTTATTCTAGTCTCACCATAGTTTCCTATTGTGTTGGATTATTTAACCTTTCTTACAACATATATCTACCGCTCCTTGACTTCTATTTTCCCTCTTTTTCTTCTTCTCCAAACAGAGTGATCTCTGTGTCTTCTATGCCTACCCCCACTCTCTTCCAACTCATTGGACCTAATAATGTAAAACAGGCCTTCCACAAATGACGTCTGCTATCCAAGAAGAATTCTCTACTTCTAGAAAGAACAACACCTATGACATTGGTTTTTATCCCCTTTCATCACAACCCATTGTCTACAATGGGTTTTTTCGCATAAAAATAATATGCTAATGACAATTAATAAGTACCAGGCACATGGTGCAAAAGATTTTCACCATTAGTTATCATTTTCTACATTAGGTGTTTTTCTTATTAGCCTTCTTCCTTTCTCACTCTTCCTTCTTCTCCAACTAGGGCTCTTCTGCATTCATGCCTAAGTCCTACCCCCCACTTTTCCTCCATTAAACAATCACATTTTTTAGTTCCTACAAAATGTTATGACAAATAGTTTTAGTCCATGCTGAACATCAACATATATTTGTGAATGATTTTTTTGCAGAAAACGTTTACAAACACTATAAAAAGTCCATATTTTCAGTGCTTTTATCTTAAATGATATGACATTTAAAAATTCATATTTAATTCATCTAACATTAAAAAAATTCAATTTGTGTGAATGTGAATGAGTTAATAATGCTATAACATTACTTACAAAAACCGTTCAAATTTTAAAAGTCTGAGGATGTTTCGTCCAAAGAAGGATAACACAGCTTGTAGATAATTTTGTAGGAACTAAAAAATGTGATTTTTCTACAGGGACTAAAAACCGAATTTTTGAAACTTTATAGGACTAAAAACTTATTTAGCCCATAAAATATGATATAAAACCTCACATTTTCAAAGCAAAGTTCTCTCTTCTTTTCTTATTGCTAGTTCTACAACTTTCCTTTGGACACCTCAATATAATAAATAGAAATAATGGACAGATGAACTGAGTTGGGCAGCTTTGCCTTGATAAGGTACACTATGGTTACCTCTTTGTTAAGAACTGAAAATCGAACTTGAAATTGAAAGATCACAAAGTTTTAGGGATTTAAGCTCACAACTCATGAATCTACTATTTGGAACTAATCATATCAAGTCAATAAAAAATAGCAAGTATAATCAATATATAATCTGCTAATCACCTCTAACTGCTTCAAAATGGACTCATCAGGGATGACACAGAAAGCCATGAATAATGAAGCACTAAATTTCTCAAGAATAGAAAGCTTTTGTGACTGGTCAGAATTCACAATCGTGATCTGCAATAAGAAACTATTCCAAGGTTACATGTATCAGGATAGATTACAAACATATAAATCACTAAAAATTGTATGGATCAAGAACCAGACCTTTAAATCGTTGAGTTTAACATCAATGTAATTGTAAAGATCTTGTAGTCGGACACCTAAACAATCCTTAGATGTGGATATTGTATTTGTAAAGTTCTTCAGGAAGTAAGGTTGATCCCCGACAACTGAGAAAAAAGATTCAGGACCAATTTTGGACTTAAAGCACAAAGACCTTGACTTAATTACCTGAGAGGAAAAATATATAATTAGAAGAATAAAATGCAAAAACAAGCACAATTGAGAAAAAAATTGTGATATAAAAATTAAAACTTTGAGCATAAGATTGGTTTGAACTGAAAAACCTTCAAGTTTTCAACCTTGTGTATTTTATTAACAATTAGATTACAATCAAGATCTCTTGATTATAGATATGAGCAGAACCTATATCTAACTAATTTGAATTGCAATCAGAAGCTATATACGAAATATTTACATAAACAGAAACGGTGGGAAATCGGATGAATGGTAAGTAACCCCTCAGCCTTATGTATAATAGATTACAAGTCAAAATCACCTTCGATATAGGGATTAAGAACTAATTAATTATATCCCTATCCCTACACCTAACTCCAGATATCCTACAGTAGAAAAATAAGGATCAGATATCATATTGTATTTATAAGTGTATCAAGTGTTATAGATGAAAAATAAGATCAAGCATATTAAGCAGTTAATGCCAGCTGTCAGTCTAACTGATTCAGCTTCTAGGAATGATCTTCTTAGTTGAAAGTTCAATTAGCTAAATCATATATCTTTGTAACAAACTGATCTCTACATATAAATGCAGATCACCCCTTGTAATCCATTT
>PGTU02009765.1:0-16923 GCA_002896215.2 Cicer echinospermum
TACGTGTATTTTGATTTCTCTATTGCACTTGGGGATACGTAGGAGCTAGGTATTCCCCTTGTCAAACCAAACTAATAAAAAAATATTTTTTTCTTCTCTTAATAATGTAAATACATTATTTTTTAATTCTTTTTGGAGTAAAAGTAAATAAATAAATAGTTTGTATACAGTTAATTATTTTTAAAGGACGTTGTAGGGATGTAATACTTTCCCTACTCATAATCGACTTCTGAATCCAAACATTTGGTTCAAAAATTATTATTTTAGGTTTTATCCAATTTTTCTTTTAATAAAAATAAAATCGGTGGCAACTCTTTTTTTTTGCGGACAAATCGAACGCGACAACTGGCGACTCCACTTATAATTTATGGTAAATTAGTTCTTATTGTGGTGATTGTTTTATTTTTATTTATTTCTGGTAATTTACATTTATTTATGGTAATTTATTTTAATTGCGGTGGTTGCTTTATTTTATTTATTTCTCTACACACTACAATAACACAATTTAGACATTGACGAGTGAGCTCTACACTCGAGCTGAGTGCAACCTAAGATAAGTTAGAGACTGTGTAATGATAATCTTCTAGATGCACATCCTATTTGTAGGGGTGTACGTGGGTTGGGATAAGCTTGTTTTGACCAAATCTGATACCTGACCCAATTGATTATCATTGGGTTGGATTAAGTTCTATACCTGTATTTTTTTCATTTAACCCGAAGCAACCGACCCAATCAAGAACGGATTGGGTTGGGTTGATGGGTTATAAATAAATAATAACCTGTTTTTTATTTTACAGGAAAATATATTGAATGAAAATATATTTAATACTTGAATGTCCTAAAAATTATAAAATTTAAATCACATCATTCAATTCTTTAAAAATATCATCAACCTCACACAAAAAAGTAAATCCAACAATCTTCAAATACATAAATAAACTCAACAACACTAAATCAATAAAATATGAATATTCATCAATTCAAAGCAATGTCAACTTCAAGTACAAGCATTTAACAAGTTCCTCAAAGTATGGAAGGAAAAAAATTGAGAATCTGCAAAAACAAATATTAATAATAAAAGTGAGGAGGTAACAAAGGAGAAATAATAAATAAGTAAAATATGCATTAAGCAAAGAAATAACAAGTACCTTAAGATGTAGTAGTGATTGTGTTTAAAGCTCAACAACAGTCACCCCAACATCAACTGAAACTAATTCAGACAACTCTAAAATTTTAAATACAATACACAATCTCATTAGAACACCAAATGATTAAAAGAATAAACAAAAATAAAGGAAAATCAATTTGAAAGTTAAAATAAAACATTCGTACCTGACTCACTCTTTTGAAAATCAAGGATGAATTGGATCATACAAAGATGATCTAAACCAGCTGAAAGACCCTATGGCTAAAAGATTGAAAATCTTACAAACCCTCGATACTTGAAATCATGGTAATCATTCATGGAAAAAAGTATATCCCGAAGAACTCATGTGTAACGCTTTGATTTCATAAGTCTAACAATTGTCACCTTTTAGTCTACTTTCAAGTTATACTCTATCTAAAGTCACTTGTCCACAAGATTTGAACCTGATACTAATTAGATTCATATTCATAATACACCCCCTACTTCTGGGTCATGACCATACTTCATTGGCTTCCACCATAAATAAATCTCTAGAAGTTTTTGATGTCATGAAAAATTCATCAATCTAAAAAATGGCAAATCTTGTATGAACTTTTAAGGACTATTGAAGAAAAACCTTGATTAAACACAACTTTGAAGACATTGACTATGTTATCTTTTATATATATATCTAAGGGGCAAGGTCAACAATGGAAATATTTTCAAGTTTCCCCATGATCGTTAATGTTATTTAATTTGATTCTAAAACATTGATCATATTGATGTGCCTAAAGTTTTACGATACTTTATTGTAGAATCGACACACTTTTGTTCCTCAATATTTTGAATATCAATAAATGTGTTTTATATTGTTTCCTTTTCCATGCTCACCCATCATATATTTCACAATTTCTTACCATACATTATTTGTCTTTGTCTTCTTTAAATCATATACCAAACATATTTGGAAGTAGTCCATTCATAAATAAGTTTGCTAAAATCTCATAAATAATACCAATCATGCTATAAATTCCACTAAATGTGAGGACAATATAAAAAAAAACTAATTATTTGGATGGACCTCGATATTTTGGGGAATGGACCTCAATCAACTATTTGGATGGACCTCAATCAACTAAATCAAGAATCGAAAAACTGGAATAAGAAGATGATCATTTTATTATACATTATTAGAAAAATGTCTAAAAATATTAAGTCATTTTCCATCATGTCCTTCCAATAATATAATCAACTAGCTGGTTGTTGTACACCTTAATATATATATAATAATTTATATCTATTCCTATAAAATTTGCAAGCGGATAAATAAAATAAATTTCCAAGAAAATAAAAACTTTATATTTAATTTAGGATATTCACGTTATCTAAAAAATAAAATAAAAAACTGTTTTAAACTTATTTTACCATTAAAATAGTGCAATCTCGATAGCTTGATTTAGTATAATTACTTATTTATTCTTAAAACACTTATACTAGTACTCCGAAGGTTTTATACAAATAATTGATTTCAAATTATAAGTAAATACAAAGTTAAACCCTTATTCCGGTATCACCTATCAGAGCGGGTTCCTCCCAAACTTGAACTTCAAGACGTCTTAACCTGTAATTAACGTGCGATTTCACAAACGCTAGGGACCCAACCAGTCAACACAAACAACAAAGGAGGTGAGTCTCAAATCATGATGATAGTATATATAGTAGTAAGAACATGCAAACAATCATAATATAGAACCACATCATTATAAACAAAATATTTCCATCAAAGAAAATATCACATTAAGAGGTCAAAATCACTCAAGGAAAATCAATAGATTTCGCTTAACATCAACATTGTCATGTGCTAAATGCTTTTTGTATATTATGCATATATTTGAAGTTACTAATTAACTATTTATTGTTTGTTACTTCGTAATTGTTTGTGTTATAAGCGTCTAGTTAAGTGACTAAATAAAACATGAAATTATTTGTTTAAACTTGAGTGAAGTTAATTGTTGACATAACTAAGCTTAATTTACCTTTGATTAGACTTGTGGTTTGCGTTTCTCAACTTTTGATTATTTGCTCTGTGTTTATAGTGGATAGGTAGAAAAATTATTTATTGAACTTTAGTTATATATTTAAAATTATTTAATTAATCAAGATAATACTAATTATTGATTGATTATGATTATTAATTATTTCACATATCTGTTTGTTGCTGTTTTATATATTGTTTATGGTGATGTATGCTTTTGTATTATTGTACATATTTTTGAAAGTTATAAATGTAACTATTTTACTATCTTTCTTACTCTAATTGTGTTGTGTTAGTTGGGATTCTTAAGTTCCTATTTAAGTGAGTAACTATAATATGAAATTTATTGTATATCGTCATTGTAACTAAGATTTATAAAATAGCACATACATAGAAATCACTATATAACAAAATTAATCTAAAAATATTATCATATTTCTAAAATAATGTTAATATTAAATTAAATTAATTTTAAATCGTACTTAACTAATAAAATAGTAATATAAAATTTTTAGGGTGTACAGTTGTAGCTATTTTTTATCTTCAATATTCAGTAAAGCATTGATGAAGAATAGTCCATTTCAGAATAAAGTCACGCTATCCTGCTTTACTATCAAATCTACAAGAAAAGTATATGGAAAACAAACATTACCTCGTAATTGTAGAATACCTTCCGTGAGTATCAGACTACACCTGGGGCACCCCTTTGTTTCTTATTATATATAATAAAGACAATGCAACCTACTCAAACAAAAATCCCCTTATCAAGAGTAATGCCCTGTGTTGATAGACTAAATTCAATTCAAGAGAAATGTTGACTGCCTCATGTCACAGAAAATTATTTTAAAAGATCTTAAAAGAGAAACATATGAACTTTGGATTTTCAAGAGAAAGAATTAGCAATTTCCCATATATAAAATGACTAGCATGACGAGTGGACTCCCAACTATATGAGCCCCAATGCCATAATAAAGAACACTTTCAAGTGTGACTTTGATCCACACCAATATGGATCAAGAGGACTTATCACTACTTGCACACATTGATACTTCCAAAAGTATTGCATCTAAATGAAGACCCGCAAGGTTGAAAATCCAAAGGGATGACCTAGACAAAAATTAGGGTATAAAAAAATGAATAAAAACTCGCTTGGTTGAAAATCCAAAGGGGCAGCCCAAAAAATTACGGTACAAATTTGAATAAAAATCCGATAGTTCGAAAATTCGAAAGGGCGACCTAGGCAAAAACGAGGGTGCAAAAATCAATGAAAACTTGGTAGGTCGAAAACCCAAAAGGGTGGCCTAGGAAAAAGTTAGAAAAAAGCCCGTTAGGTTGAAAACTCGAAAGGCCAATTTAAGCAAAAATTAGGGCCACAAAAAATATAGAATGAAAGAAGATCACTAGTTTGAGAATCTTAAAAAGGATGACCAAAGAATATAGTTTACATATTCCGAAAGGTTGTGAATATAGATTGGAGAAAATCATATCTTCTAAAGTAGGTTAAAAACATGATTGAAATTGTTGCATGAGTTATTAGCACATTTCTTTTATAAAATTCTACTAAAAAATTGAGTCACTTACCCATATGAGATCATGTTATCTATGTTTCTTTCTATGAATCCTTTTTTATGTACCGCAGATTTTCTCATTAATATCATTGTCTGAACCTTCCTGCACTAATATCTTGTGTTTATAAATATTTTGTCAAAATGCATTTTTATAATAATCAAATATTGGAGAACGAAATATGGTGATGTCAACACGCCAAAACTAATATGATGTCTTTACATGTAAGCGCAGGGGCAACTAAAGATCAAGTTGATGATGTTAAGAAGAAACTCCTTAAAGATCAAAATGAAAATCACCACCAAGGATCATGTCCATAAAGAGGTGAAAGAAAAAAAAAGTTGATTGAAAAACTTTGAAGGAAAAAAGATGAAAATGAAGGAAAAAAATGTTCATTCTTAATGCATCATTCATCATAAAATAAAATCATTACTAATAGTCATCAAAAACCTTCATAGTTGACCATTTTTTTAAGTGTAACAGGTGATTTCAAGCATAGGTAATGGAAGAGGGTATTTCGTGGAGTCCAAATATAGTCTTGGATTTTCATTTGGATAGACTTCGTGACCAATCTTGATCAAAAGGTAGAGGTGTGATTTTGGACAAAGAGAAATAAGACGTTTCAATTTGCGATTCAGGTTGAGAATGAAAGAGGAAATCACAATGACCACGAATGTTGTCTCGGTTTTCTAAGACAACCATTATAATGATCGTGGTCGACGAGAGAAGAAGGAAGAGGAAATGGTTGTTGGTGGCGGTGTATACGAAGAAGGAAGAGGCATGAACGGGTTCTGGTCTAGTTGTTATTATTTTTCTTCCTTTGTTATTATTATTTATTATATTATTTTATTTATTATTATTATTATTATTATTTTATTATATTATTAGTCATTTATTAATATTATTTTATTTTTATAAGGTGTTGGTTGATTCGTTAAATGTGTGGTATTTAATATTATTGTGATATTTGATTTAATTTCGTTAAATGTTGGGCATTTGATATTATTGTGATATTTGATTTAATTTCGTTAAATGTGTGGCATTTGATATTATTGTGATATTTGATTTATTATCATTAATGTGTGATATTTGTTATTAATTGTGATATTTGGATGTCCAAATGCATTTTATGAATATGGTTTGAATTAGACATAGTTTGGTGACGTGATAGTAAAGGTGATGCATTTTTGATAAGTTTTATGTTGATTATGATGATGTATATAATTTATATACAATGATGGTTATTAATTTGTGATCAAGTCTATGTATGATGTATGATTGATATGATTGATGTTATGAAGATTGTGATGAGTATATGTGATGACGTGTATTTAATGATAGTGATGTTAGATATTGTGACGACAATATTGTGATTCCAATTTGTGGTTTGAGATAAAAGTCTTAATGGAGTACCATAGCAACCAACGAGGGTAGAAAATAATTATTGAGAATTGTGTGAAGTGGAGAATTATTTTGCATCATATATGGTAGGGTCTGACAAGCCTAGTGATTTCGGGGAAAGTACAATGAATGAGTCTGATGTCGGCGGTCTATTGTATGAGCCTTAAGGCAAACTGTTAGACTTGGAGGTATTCGGAGTGGGAATTTCTGGTGACTTGGAGGTAGCACTCGAATGTCGGGAGCTACCTACACAACACACGTTGACCTCGACTGTCGCGTATATGTGTCTCGGGTTGAGTGAGGATCTAGAGAGGATGGCCAATTTGAATTGTCTGTCCACCAGGTGGTGGCATAGTATCAGCCTCCTAACCAAGTATTTTAGAGTTAGAATGGTACCACATTTTGAAGTAAGAGTCTAACCTCATGCCATATCATTGCATTTCCTGTGATTGTTTCTGTGAAAATGATGTGTTTCAGAAGTAATTAATAATTATTCTTTGATGATTTGATGCATAATATAATGAGATGATTATTTACTTGAGTTGAATTTGAGGTTATCACGTTGATACTATTAAACTTAAATTTCTTTACTCATAGTGCAATGTCATTAAGCTTGATACAAGTCTAATTATATTGTAATTTCTAAAAACTTATATATACTTATAACATGTCTTTTCCGAAAAAATCACATTTCTTGTTAAATAAGTAAAATACAATTACAACCTCTATTGCGGTATCACCTATCTTACGGGGTTAATGATCTTGAAAGTTCAAGTTGGAGGAACCCCGCTGCTGATAGTGCATATCGGGCCAAGCCAAGAAGTATATGTGATGAAGTGAGTAATGATAGTGATGTTAATTGTGAGAATATTGTGATCCAGAAGTGTTTGAGAACAATCTTAATGGAGTACCATAGGCAACAAGGAGAAATATATTGAAGAATATTTTGAAGTGGAGATGATTTTGTCATCATATAGGTCAGGATCTGACAAGCTATTGATTTCGGGGAAGTACAATAATGAGTAATGATCGTGACGGTTATGTTAAGCCTTAAGGCAAAACAATCACCTTGGAGGTATTCGGGTGGGAATTCCTAGTGATTGGAGGTAGCGCTCCAAATTCGGAGCTACCACGCAACACATGTTGACTCTGACTGTACTTGGTTTATCCGGGTTATACTGAGCCAGCCATCTATGTGGACAGAGCCAATTGAATTGTCCGTAATCCGGGATAGTGGTATAGTACTCAAGCCCGAGACTAAGTATAATACGTGAGAGTCGAGGGTAAACGTGTGTGCATGGTAGCTCCCGACATTTTGGAGAGTGCTACCCTCCATCTCGTCACCTAGCATATATCCCACCCGAATACATTCAAGGTCTAAAATCTTGCCTTAAAGGCCTCGACAGCAGACCAGCCATGATCAGGTTCAATTCAGTTGTATCTTCGCCAGAATCACTAAGGGGAACTCTTTCAGGCTCTTATCCATAGATGCAATCTCAATAAGCACTGTCGCAATTCCACAATATTTATTTTCTCGCTACTCGTTGGTATATGATACTCATTAAAACGTCATCTCAAATAATAAGATAAAATACAAATACAACCCTTATTCCATCAACTATTAGAGTAATTCCTATTATTGTAGACTATGCAATTGCGCATCTTCTCATCACGCATAAACTCAAACACAATTTTATAGAGTCAATCTCAAATCATGTACATATCACTTATAGTCACACAACACCACACATTTAATAGACCGTATTATAATGACGATTCATCACTAATAAACTTACATTATACACTGCATTCAATAAACTCATTTAATCAACTATGCACTAAATTCATTTGAAATCAAATATCACAATGATATCAAATATCACAATAACATCAAATATCACAATAATTTTAAATATCACAATAATTTCAAATATCACAATAATGTTAATATCAAAATAATATAATATCACCCATTTAACGAAATTAAATCAATCAACACCTTATAAATATTTCTATTCACATTTTAATCTCACAATTTTTCTTATTTGCAGATTTAATTAATTTATCACTCTTTGTACGTAGCAAGCCCGGATGAATCGTTGGGAAATACGGTTTTTCCTGTTCATCACACAATATATTATACTCATGAATTCAAACGCTCTCTCACCCCTTACCTTATTCTCGGCACTTTTCACCTATGAATATGATTCGACGCCCAAACAGTGTTTGCTCTTTGACTCTTTGTCTTCAATCGATCTAACTCGACAATTTATGGGTAAACGTCAAAAATAAAATTATAGGAGATATTCTAAAACTAAATTTGAAAATCGGCCAAATAAAATTACCAATAAATCAGAAAAACCATCAGTGGATAATATAGCCACTTTTCACAACGGTCGTTTTGGCGTTGTTTCACTCAAATCAGAATTCGGTGAAAGAGACGATGCAAAATAAAGAATTCTACAAACAGAGAAGTCGGAGTATTTTAGAGAGAAATTGGAGTTGTTAAAAAGTCTGAAATTATGTTTAATTTTGATGAGTTAAATGAATGAATAACATACTCAAATTTGGGCGAAAAATGGAGAGAGTTTTCTGGATACATCACCGGTGTCAAACGATATGGGTTATTGTGTGTTTCCTCTTTGGCTTTACGGCTGCCCTTGACCAACTCCCTTCCCTTCTTTTGTGTTGTTTATATTTTATTAACAATTAGGGTTATAGAGTCAAACCCATTGGTCCACCCCCCCCCCCCCCCCCCCCCCCCCCCCCCCCCCCCCTCTTTATTTATATTTTACTATTATTAATTTTTTATTTTGGTTAAAATAAAACTAATAATTTATTTATTCCTTTTTAATATTCCCCAAACACCATTTACGTTTTCCAAACATTACTAATATTTTATAAATTAGAGTAATTAAAATAATCAATAAAATAAAATATATTACTAATAATCAAAACTCTCACATCCAAAATAATATACAATTAACTTTATTTCTCAAATACTCACATTATAATAATACCATCATATTAGATAATATTCAAAATTATAAAAAGTAAATAAATATTCACCAACACTTTATATTAATTACTAAATCATAATAAATATATATAAGAAATCACACATATCATAAAAAAGTATATAAAAATAAAAGAAATCAACACAATATCAATTTTATCTCAAGATTTTATTTATAAAAAAGATATAACTAAAAATAGAAAGTAGTTATAAATAATGGAAATATAACTACGTGCATACTTAATATCACGTCAAATGCACACAAAAATATTACATTAATTGGGTACACGTATATGCACGTAAAATCGCATAAAATATTTTTCTTTAAAACTATATATTACACTAAATACTATTATTTTTTCAAAAAAAATAGATCAAGAGAGTAAAATTAATAATTATTTATTATTTATATCGCTCATGTAAATCTAATATTTATAAAACTAGCACATCACAGAAATCATGCCTATAAGGAAATTAATCATAAAACTATCAACATATATTATAAAATAATTTTAACACCAAATTAATTATCTAAATTTCAATTTAATTAATAAATAGTTTATTATAAAATTTGGTGTTACACATTTCCTTGTGATTGTTTCATTGTGATTGATGTATTTCAAAAGTAATAATAATTACTCTTTGATGATTTGTTGCAATATTATAATGAGATGATTATTTTACTTGAGTGAATTTGGTGTTATAATATGATACTATTTACTTAAATATTTTGATATATCGTAATGTGATTATGATACGGTCTATTATGATTATTGCTTGTTCTTCTTACTTATATTATACTATTAACATGATTTCGAAACTCACCTCATTTGTTGTTTGTGTATGACTTCCTTGGCCCTGCGTTGCGAAATCGCAGTTGTTACAGGTTAATGAGTCTGAAGTTTAAGTTTGGGAGGAAACCCCGCTCTAATAGATGATACGGGGAATAAGGGTTGTTATTTGTATTTTTACTTATTTATTTTGAAACTACTTTTGTATGAAAACCATATAAGTACTCATAAGTTTTATAATTTAAATCAATAATTATACTTAAATCAAGCTTATTGAGATTTCACTATGAGTAAAGAAGTTTAAAGTGTTCCTTTTGATTTTTGAGAAACCGTGATAATCCTAAATTAAAAAATTTAATGTTTTTATTTTCTTGAAACATATTTTTATTTATCCGCTGCAAATTTAATAGAAATTGATATAAATTATTATATATATTATTTTGGGGTTTAGGGTGTCACAAGTGAAACCAACGCCAAAATGATTGTGTGGAAAATGGCTATTTTATCCATTGATTGGTTTTCTAATTTATGGTTTGTTTCCTTGACCGAATTTCAAAATTAATTTTTAGAGTTCTTCTCATAATCTATTTTCGATGTTTACCTATATACTGTCGAGTTAGATCTATTGAATAACAAAGGCTGTTTGCTCGTGGAATCATATTCGTGCGTGAAAGCGTCGAAATACCGTAAGGGTGATAGAGTGTTGAATACATCAGTATAATATATTGTGAGATGAACAGGAATATCATATTTCCCAACAATTCATCTGGGGGCTTGCTACGTATGGCAGTAGCCCTTTGAGGGATAAATTAATTTATGTACAATATATGGAAATTGTGAGAATAAAATATGGAATAGAAATATTTATAGAGTGTTGATTGATTAAATTTCGTTAAATGTGTGCTATTTGATATTGTTGTGATATTGGGTGTCGAATGAATTTTATGTATATGTTTTGATTAGACGAGTCTTGTGATGTGATAATAAATGGTGAATTCATTTTGATGAGTTTATGTGATCAAATATGATTAGTGATAATGATGTCGTGAATTTGTGATGAGAATATTGAAGTAACGCTATAGTGGTGAAATAATTGTGATTTTAATTTGTGTTTGAAATGAAAGTCTTAATGGAGTATCATAGGCCAACGAGGAGAGAAATTCAATTTGGAAAAATTGTGAAGTGAAGATTATTTTGTCATTACGGGGAAATAAAACTGAATGAGCCTAATCGTGGTGGTCTGCTGTTGAACCTTAAGGCAAGATTGTTAGACCTTGGAGGTATTAGGGTGGGGAATTCCTAGGTGACTTGGAGGTCGCACTCCAAATGTCGGGAGCTACTATGCAACACACGTTTACCTCGACTGTCGTGTATATGTGTCTCGGGTTAAGTTGAGGGGATCTATGAGGAAAGAGCCAATTTGAATTGTCCGTCCACCGGGATGGTGGCATAGTATCAAACCTCCTAATCAATTACTTCAGAGTTAGAATGGTACCACATTGTGATGTAGAGTCTAAGCTCATGCGTAGCATTACATTTTTTGTGATTGTTTTGTTGTGATTAATGTGAAGTCGTGTGGGATAATAATTTCTCTTAGACGATTTGATGTTACAGTGAAATTTGTTGATTTTATTTGAGTGATGTTGACCTTTTAATGTGATATTTTTCTTGACGAATGTTTGTGTAATGATACGGTTCTTTTATGATTGTTCGTGTGTTCTTCTTACTTATATTATACTGTCAACATGATTTCGAAACTCACCTCATTTGTTGTTGTGTTTGACAGACTTGGCCTTGTGTTTGCGAATTTGTGATGAGAATATTGATCAAATATGATTAGTGATAGTGATGTCGTGAATTTTTTATGAGAATATTGAAGTAACACCATATTGGTGAAATAATTGTGATTTTAATGAGTCTTGAAGTTCAAGTTTGGGAGAAACCTCGCTTTGATAGGTGATACCGGGAATTTAAGAGTTGTAAATTATATTTTAGTTATGTAATTACAATGTATTT
Source organism: Cicer echinospermum (assembly GCA_002896215.2). Classification (NCBI taxonomy): domain Eukaryota; kingdom Viridiplantae; phylum Streptophyta; class Magnoliopsida; order Fabales; family Fabaceae; genus Cicer; species Cicer echinospermum. The sequence continues at coordinate 11,952 of PGTU02009765.1, forward strand.
TTATATGAAAACCTTAGTACTAGTAAGTTTTTGAATTAAAATAGGAATTTATAGTTAATCAAGTCCATTGAGATTAAATTGTTTTAATTGAGTAATAAAGTTTGAATTGTTCCATGTGACTTCGAGAAACGTGATATTATAAATTAGTTACAAAAGTTTTTATTTCCTTGTAAACAAATTTTCTTATCCTCTGCAAATTTTACTAAAAAAAAATAGTATAAAATATTATATTTTTTCATTTTGGGTTTAAAGTGTCACATATATAGTTGAATCAATATTTAATTATAATTACGAATAGTAAATTCATGTGTACAACTAGCCCTAAAAAATATTCTTATTTAAGTATTTCTATTTAGGAAATATATAAATTATCTCTAAATCATAACTATAATGAACATGTAATCCATAATTTTTTAATTACTTCAAAATTTAATGAATTTTTTTTAATCGAGAGTATTTGTTAAAAAGGTATTATTTTTTTTTTTATGTATTATATATTAGGTCCACAATATTTATTTAATATAATATTTTTTAATTATATATATTTTTTCAAAATACATATTATCTATTCCTTAATTACACAACTTCAAATATTTAAAAGATATTAAACTCTCCACCAATTATGATTTTTATTTTTGTTTAATTTAATATATATATATATATATATATATATATATATATATATTGAATTAGGAAGGATTTTGAAGAAACCAGCATCTATTTAGAAAAAAATTTAAGTTGCCTTAATTTGGATAATAAATATGGAAAAAGCATATACTTAAATGTATGACGTTTATTTTTAAAAACATCATATAAGCAAATTTTGTGTAGCAAATTCGAACTGAGATTAGCACAGAAAGATAAAAGCTAACCAAATAATTTATCCATAATAATATAATAACAGAATTTTTTATAGTTTGACAATTTAGCATACATGCATGCACCAATAACATAATAATGAAACCTTAGAATATTAAAGTTGAAAAAGTAATTCTAATAAGTAACCTAAAATTCTTAATAATAAGATGAAATCTTAAAAATATAAGAGAAAAAGTCTGATCAAAATATTATTCCTAAATATAACTTTTGCATGCAATAATGTATTGATGTCCCGTATATCGTCACGAAAAGTAATTCAAATTAGTGTTTCTCAGCAGTGTGGTTGGAACGTTCTTCAGAAGTTGAAAATATGCTTGGACAATATACACATTTAAAAGGCACGACAGGTATTGGTTTTTGGTGGTGGTGAAGGATACATTACTCTCATATGGCCTTTCTTATGGCCACAACAAGCTTGAGCAGATGGGAATATTTCACCAATTGATCACATCGTGTAGGTGTTTGGGGTGTGAACTCTTCTATGACTACCCAAGACCGAGGGACTGAGAACGATCTGCCGCATTCTAGGACAAACATGTAGTTTATTCATTTTCAATGATTATTCTTATGCAAGAAATACTAAAACACAAATAATACAAGTTTTATTGTCAATGAAAGATATATATATATATATTATATATATATATATATATATGAATATTCTAGAATCATAACCTATAAGAAACAGAATATGTTGATTATGTTAATTTTTTTAATTAAATGTGTGTGCTTATTTAAGTATGTGTGCATATGAATATTTAATTTTTTAATAAACTATGTGTGCTTATTCAAGTTTGCGTGCTTATGAATATGTTAATTGCATATTTAATTAAAAATGAATATTTTTGCTTATGAATATTAATTTTTTAAATAAATATGTGTCCTTATTTATTTTTCTAATATGTGCGCTTTCGATGATTGCCAATTCTTATACATATTTTCTCAATATGTGATATAAATAATATATGTTATATGTTATATTTTATTTATTAAATATATTTTTTCTATAAATAATAGTATTTTAGTGTGAGTGTTTAGAGAATAACGATTTTAGGTGATTTTACGTGTACATGTGCATTGATAACTGTTAAATACTTTCTTGGCATTGACTAAATGATAAGCGTGCATACAATTATATTTTAATTACTTATACTATTTCATATTATACAAAGCATACATCAATAACACAATAATATAACGAGAAAAACAACACGATAGTTAAAATATAATACATAAGAAAACACAATGACATTACTGACATGTGACTCACATTGAATCGACACTTAACCCACTCGGCCTGATTGGTACAGACCTGCTCTGATGACCAGTAATGTTAACCCTAAACTCCAAAATAATATATAATAATTCATACAGAATTTTAAAATTTAATTCGCAGCGGATAAGGAAATGTTTTCAAGAAAATAAAAACTTTTATACTAATCTTATGAGTTCACAATCCTCAAAATTAAAGAACAATTTAAACTTTCCACTCATAAAACAATTCAATCTCCATAAACCTTGATTTAACTATATTTCTTTAATTCCAGAAGTTTACTTGTACTTATAAGTTTCATCTCAAAAAGTTGTTTCTAATTAAATAAATAAAAATAAACTTATGACGCTCATTCCCGTATCACCTATTAGAGCGAGACTTCTCCAAACCTGAACTTCAGAGACTCATTAACCTGTAATAACTACGATTTCGCAAACACAGGGTCAGCCAGTCAAACACAAACAAAGAAGGAGGTGAATTTCGAAATCATGTTCATAGTATAATATACGTAAGAAGAACATGCAAACAATCATAATAGACGTATCATAATCACATTACGATATATCAAAATATTTAAGTAAATAGTATCTTATTATAACATCAAAGTCACTCAAGCAAAATAATCATCTCATTATAATATGCATCAAATCATCTAAGGTAATTATTATTACTTTTGAAACACAATTACCACAACAAAACAATCACAAGTAAATGCAATGCTATGCATGAGCTAAGATCTACTTCAGCAATGTGGTACATTCTAACTCTGAAGTACTTGGTTAGGAGGCTGATACATTGTCACCTTCCCAATGGACGGACAATTGAAATTGGCCATGTCCTCATAGATCGCATCAACTCAAACCGAGACACATATCGTGACAATTGAGTAAGCGTGTTGTGTGGTAGCTCCCCGACTTTTGGAATGCTACCTCCAAATCACCTAGAATTCTCTCACCCGAATACCTTCAACGTCTAACAATCTTGGCTAAGGCTCGACAGCAGACCGCACGATCAGACTCATTCATTGCACTTCCCCAGAATCACTAGGCTTGTCAGGCCCTACCTATATGATGACAAATAATCTTCACTTCACAAAATCTCAATATTTATATTTCTTGGCCTACCCTTGTTGGCTATGGTATTCACCATTAAGACCACCATCTCAAACACAAATTGGAATCACAATTATTTCACCAAATATGTGGGTTACTTCAATATTCTCATCATTAAATTCACGATACACTATCATTAATCATTCTTATTACTAAACTCATCACAAATTTATAGCATCACTATCATCAACCATACATCATCACATATGCTTATCACAAAATTTATAACATCATTATTATTATTATACACATCATAATCACATAAACTTTCAAATTGAATTCACTTTTATATCACATCACATAAAACATGTCTAATCAAACATATACAAAATTTATTCGACAATCCAAATCCACATATATTCAAATCTCACATTTAATAAAAAATAAATCTAACATGACAATAATATCAAATACCACACATTTAACGAAGTTAAATCTATAACCCCTTATAAATATTCTATTCCATATTTTTAATCTTCACAATTCCATATTTTTACATTAATCAATTTATCAGTCAAAGGGCTTACTGCTGTACGTTAGCGAGCCCGAATGAATCGTTGGAATACGGTATTTTACCCCGGTTATTTCAATTTCTCATATATATTATACTCATGGAATTCAAAGGTCTCTCACCCACTTACCTTATTTCGACGCTTTCACACACAAAATACGATTTCACGAGCAAACAACCTTTGTTCATTGACTCTTTGCCCTTCAATCGATCTAACTCGACAGTTTATGGGTAAACATAAAAATTAAATTATGAGAAGAACTTGAAAAACCTTAAATTAGAAATTCGGTCAAGGAAATTATCATAAATCAGATAACCAATATAGTGGATAATATAGCAACTTTTCACAACGTCGTTTTGGTGTTGGTTTGAAGACTCAAATATCGGACTTACGGTGTAGGAGAACGTTGCAAATAACAAATTCAACAAATGGAGAAGTCGGGTATTTTAGAGAAATCAGAGTTGTTAAAAATTTAGAAAATTATGTTTAATTGATGAGTTAAATTGATGAAATAACATACTCAAATTGTCATAAAATTGGAGAAAGTTTTCTTTGAACAGTTATCGATTACCGGTTGTCAAACGATGTTATGTTGTGTTTCCCTGTTTTGGTTTTACGGCTACCCTTCCAAAGTTCCAACTCCCTTTTATTTAATTATTTTATTTTATTACAATTAGGGTCCACACATGAGTCAAACCCATTGATCCTTTATTTATGTTTTTGTTTTAATATTTTTATTTTTATTTTGCTAGAACAAAATTAATAATTATTTAATCTCCTTTTTAATATTCTTTCAAACACAGTTTTCCAAACATTACTAATATTTTATAAATTAGAGTAATTAAAATAATCAATATAAAAAAACATATTACTAATAATTGAAACTCTCACATTCAAAATAATCTCTACAATTATACTTATTTCTCAAAATACTCACATTATAATAATACCAGCATATTAGAAAATAGTCAAAATTATAAAATAAATAAATATAACATCAATATTTTATATTAATTACTAAATCATAATAAATATATATTAAATCACAATGTCATAACAAGTATATAAAAATAAACGAAATCAGACACAATATCAATTCTATCTCAAGATAATTATTTTTTTAAAAAAATAACTAAAAATAGAAAATAGTTATAAATTATTGAAATATAACTACGTGCATACTTAATATCAGTCAA
>PGTU02009766.1:0-26719 GCA_002896215.2 Cicer echinospermum
TAAAACATGAGAGAAGACATTGCAAGAATAACAATTCAAATGAAAGGAAAATTAAGCTCTCACCTTAAAAAATCATAATACAAGAAACATAAGCAATAAACATTGGTATTGTGTGAAATAGAGTAGCATGCTTGGCTCAAATAAATAGGAGAAAGATAGAGCAAAATGATAAATTAATTAAAAACATGAGAGAAGACCTCATTGCAAGCATAACATATTCAAATGAAAGGAAAATTAAGGACACCGTGTTACAAAGAAGAAGTAAATGTAGCATGCTTGGCTCAAATAAATAGGAAAAATTTAAGAGCAAAATGACAAATTAATAATTAATTTAAAATAAATTTTTTTTATTGTAAATAATAACAAGACCAAATTAAGCATGGCAATGGAAGGTGAAAATGGTGGCCACAAATAGTTTATAGAATTAATTTGTACTAATTGAATGTAATCACAAATAATAAAATAGCCAATTTTTTAAAGAAAGAGACAATTTGATACTAAAAAGAATAGAGAAAACAAAACAACTAACCATTAATCTCACAATTTCAAAAACAAATTGTAACACATTTAAAAGGAGATTTGCTTGAAGTGGTGATACATCTTTTATAGATTGTATCAAGGTAGGACTCTAAGTAGGATAATAAATTGTATCAAGTGTATATTTAATTAACATGTGATAGGGCAAAAATAAGCAAAGCCAACAAAGAAAAATGTCTCGGCTAATTTTGTTCTTGTTATGAACAGTTATTTTAAATTTTTTTAAAGAAAATTCATCTAAAATAGTAGTTGTATTAAAAGTAAAGTAGATATTAAAGATAAACTATCAAGAAAATGTAATCTATATACTCGATTATAATAATAGTAATAATAAATTATCCGAATATTATTAACACATTTGTCTAGTATATGTAATTTTATATAATTATTACAAATTTTAATAAATAATTAATATTTTTTTATTAGTTATATATTAAATTTCCATAATTTTTAAACGATATAAAAAAAATAAGGGTTGGAATAACTAAGAAAAATATTGGAAAAATAAAATAAAAAATAGAGTATATGGTTGCATCTTTAAGATGTCATTTAGAGTATGTTTAGTTTTGAGAAGAGAAAAATAGGTGAAAAATAATTGAGAGGAGATAAAATATTGAGAAATATAAATACGATATTGTTTTATTTTAAAGAAAGAAAAGAGAAATAATGTTTATTTAATAAAAGACAAAATATCTTTAGACTAAAAATTTGATGTTGTTTTTATTTTAATTCAAATTGATTTTTTTGGTCATTTAATATATTAAATTAATTTATTATTATTAATCAACTAAAATAATTTTATAATAGAAAAGTCAACTAAAATAATTTTTAATTTATTATTAATCAACTAAAGAATTTTATAAATAGAGTATTGGCAATGGAAGGTGAAATGGTGGCCACAAATAGTTTATAGATTTAATTTGTACTAATTAAATGTAATCACAAATAATAAAATAGCCCATTTTTTTAAAGAAAGAGACAATTGATACTAAAAAGGATAGAGAAAACAACAACTAACCATTAATCTCACAATTTAAAAAACCAAATTGTAACACATAAAAGGAGATTTGCATTGAAGTGGTGATGTGATACATCTTTTAGATTGTATCAAGGGTAGCACTCTAAATAATAAAATTGTATCAAGTGTATATTTATTAACATATCATAGGCAAAAATAACAAAGCAGACAAAGAAAAATGTTTAGTCTAATTTTGGTCCGTTTCATCCAAAATGTGTAGTGTCACTTTTGGTTGATGATGTTGAAATGGTTAGCTTAAGTTGAGTTTGAGTTTGAGATTGAGAAGCCATGGATCAAGGAAGCTGAATTAAGCTTCCAAATTTTACTGAGACCACAAAAACTTCGGTTATATACAAAAAACACACTACATAATGTTTCCATATGATATAAATAATTATTTATAATGTAGTGTATTTAATTTACATGTATAAAATTATGATTATTTATATAAATAATTATAATAAAATTTAAATATTATTATTAATGTAACGGTTTTAGTTTTATTAATAATATAAAATATTTACACTACTATTATATATAAAGAAATTTACAAAACATATGTACATACATACATGTATGAATTATCAATGGATTGAACTAAAATTGATTTATCTCAAATGATTATAAGTTTCCTATTAAAATATATGAATTAATAAGAGCCAACAGGATAAGAGCGTGGGCAAAGCCTTCCCGGCAATGATGTACCATTTTCTACCTTATAAAATGATTTTCTTTTATAGATAAATCTCCTTTTATTGGGTTACTCCCAATAAGTTTGTTGACAAAAAAATTAAGTAACTATTATTTAATTGATAAAATTATTTGTCTAATTTAGGCACTATCAATTTACAACAATTACACCGCGAACTTTCTTAGTAATGAAAAATGACAGTCTATAAATAGTTTAATTATTTATATTAAATAAATATTACTAGTTAATTATTTAAAAAAAAATTCGAGGAAGACAGAAATTCTTATTAATTAAAAAAATACTAATCATCATTTTAAAAATTATCTTTGTTGAGATTTGAAATAAACAGTTAGATACTATAAGACTAAAATTACTACTAAACTAATAATTATAGATATATTTGTCTCTTTTAAACGTCATGAAACTCAATTTTCTTAAATATCATTTTTTTATTTTTTATTAGTGATTTAATTTACATATTATATATAAACAATTATTATGAAATTTTTTCACCTCATTAAATTAAAATAAACTATTTTATTTGTATATTAGGTCCCCAAGTAGAAACTATGCCAGTTACGCAACTCGATTAGAAAAAATACATTACACATTTTATTGTAATTTACATTGCAATTTCTTAAGAATTCATCACTAGTTTGTCTCTTTTTAGACATATCTAAGGAGGTGCTTTATCTATTTTTTCTTATTAAAGACGATTATTTATTAGCAACCTCTTTCGAAGATAAAAAAATAAAAAAAAACAAAAAAGTGGTGGCAATTAATGAAAAATATCTATATTGGACTTTTTTCTTTATTTTTCTTTTTCAGATTCTATTAATAAATCAAATTAAAATAAATAAATGTTTCTTAAATTAATGTATGGATAAAGAGTTAAAAGTTATTTTAGTAAAATTTATTTTAGGTGCTGAGTTGAGGGAATTAGATATTTATTAAGTATTACGTTACTATTTAAGAGTACATGGATGCTCTTGTGCAACTGAATTAGATAAGATAATTAGAAACAAAAAAAGAAGTGAAAGACAATAATAGATTTTTATCTTTGCTACCTCAAATTACTACCTCGTTTTTTAATTATTTTAGAAGAAAATATAGATATTATTATAATTAATTCATTTAATTATTAAATTTTGAGTTCGCATAAAAAATATAACATTTATTCTAACAATATCGATATTTATTATTTTATTATAACGATATCGATATTTATCATTTGACTTATAATTTAAGGATTATCTCGATCTTTTTAACTCTGATTTTAAGTTTGTAAACACAAATTAATAATTCTATTAAAGTTTGCTGTTTATCATAAATAATTTTTTTTCTCTATATTACACTTAATTATTTATTATCTCAATCCTCATATTCCTCTTTGCAATAAATAAAATAAGCGGAGATAATTTTGAGATAACAACATTTAATACTAATTTAAAAATAGAAAACGACAAATAAAAATGAATTAATTTTGTTGTTGTAGAAAAAACGACAAATTAAAAAATAGAACATAAGGAGAATATTAATAAGTGATCTATTATAGATAAATAAGTGCTTAAAAGTTATCTCAAATTCTAACAATAATATTTTTTAGAATTATAACTTAACGGTTTTTTTTTTGATCTGTATATTTAAAATAATTATTTGATCGATGCCAATTCAAATAGTCGATGTACATCCTCACAAATTTTGTCAATAATTAACTAAATTACTTAACAAAAAATATATTCAATGATTAATTAATCAACTAAAAATACATTTAAATCAAATGACTAAAAAATAATATTTATACATGTTTTTGTAATTTTAATATATTTTAAGAATATTATAAGAATCTTTTAAAAAAACTAGTATAAGATCACTCACACATTTAACTAAAGAAAAAAAAAATCAAAGTAATATTACTCTTGTTGGGTTGAATCATATTACTCTTAAATAACCCAATTATTTTAATATATTAAATTAAATAAATAACCCAATCCACTTATCCATCAACTCTTGTTGGGTTGAATCATATTACTCTTAATTTTAGGAAAGACAAAAATATTAAACATAACAATTAATTATTAACTTTGATAATTTTAAAAAATATATTAAAGTTATAAACAAAGAGGAATAATCCATACTTGAGATTTTATTTGCGAGTTTGGAGAAAATTGAGGAAATGTCTTTAAATTTAGGATGGAATAAATAAAAGGAACGAAGAGTTTTAGGAAAAGATAGTTTTGAGCATATTGTTTTTATTTATAATACAAAATCTTCTCTTATTTTGATAAATTCAAAAATTGTATTGAAGGAAGATTTTAAAAGAATCAGACAAATAATTCATATAATTTTTTATATTATGATAATACTCTATAAATTAAAAATATATTAATTATAACATCTTCTTATCATTTTCTACATAATTATTCTCTACAAAATTTATATTTTTTTTCCTCTTCCTCATAAGTCTTCCCTTCCCTTCCCTTCGCTTTTAAATTCATAAACAAAGCTTAAAAAAAACTTTCAACCATCTTGTTTCAATAGATGTGCGCGAGACTTACGAAAAATGTGAATTAAATTAAATTGTATAGATGTGAGTTAATTAAATTGGATCGGCTATTGATCAATCTATTGATATGAGTAGAATTTGATTAACATTAATCGTTATATTAATTTTACGGTAGACCTACTTAATATTATTTTTTTATTGATAAATATGTAACAACTAAATTGATTTATGATTATATATAATGGATAAGACCCAAATATCTTTCATCTATTAATTGAGTTTTGATTTGGTAGGAGTAATTTTCCAAAAAAATATGAAAACAGGAACTTTAATATAAGTGTAATTAAAAAATATCCTCAATAAAAATAAAAATTGCATATCTTATCCTCAACTTGTGACATCTCCGATATCTCTCTCACTCCCGTGGAGCTACCAACCATATTTGCAAATTAATTTGGCCCTATTGGCTTTGGCTTGGTGTGTGTCTCCGTGAAAGTTGAGTTTGTACCCTTAATTGGACTTATATCTCAAAATATTAAAAATTTAAATTTTGTTATTTTAATTCTATTAATAGTAACAGAAAATTACTCTAAAATTTTATCTCTTATTAAAATTTTCAGTAAGTAATTTTTTCTTTTAAATATTCGATAAAGACTTTATAATTATCAAAAATTTACTCTTTACAATGTTTGGTGGTTGTATTTGTTTACCCAAAATTTCAAGGCACAAAATTTACTGTAGTAGAAATTATTTTAGAGTTGAAATATTTTTTGGAGTTGAAATTATCATGTCACAATATAGTATTATTTTAGAGTTGAAGTATTTTTTAATATATAGTTGATTATGAGATTTAGTGACTGAAGAATGAATTTGTTAACTTTAAGTATTGCTTTGACTTCTTTAGATAGTTATAAAGCTTTAAACATTATTAATATCCACACTCTATTTGAAAAAAATATCATCTCGTGTATTTCAATGTGTAAGAGAAGATTAATTTTCAATTCAATTATGGCATTTCATTATTGATGTTCGTCAAGTATCAAATTTAAAGAATTTATCAACTACAGAAGAATTGTGTTTGTGTTTGGTTGCAACTAAAAGGTCGACAACTTACTACTTGATCAATAGATTAATCTGTCTTCCTGTGACTCATTCCGTTTCTATGACTATAATATATAGACCTTTTTCAACAATGAAAATTATCAAGACTTAGTTGAGAAACAAGAGAGAAGTTGAGTTTCCAGAGGATAACATAACCGTTTATGTTAAAAGAGAAATTGATACGAATAATAAATATGAGTATTTTGTTGAAGATTTCAAGTCATTTAAAAACCATAAAAACATTACTCTGAAATATGTTTAAATCATGTAGTTTAATCATTTGATAATCAACTTTTTGCATATATTACAACTTAAATTTTAGATATGCTGTGTGGTTTATATATTTGATTTATACTTTATAGTTTAAAAATTTAGATATACTGTGTGGTTTAAATATTTGATTTATACTTTATAGTTTATTATGACATCTCCAAGTTTTTTCGTCAAGTTCTCTCAGTGTGTGATTAACCCTATGTTTACTTAACAGTTAATAGTATTTACATATACATTTAATATAATAATAATTAATAATTAATAATTCATAGAAAATAACATTTGGCCATCTAAAACGAAAAATAAATAAATTCAAATTAAGATTGAATCTAAAAAAGTGCTTTTGATAAAGATCCTAAAATATTATTGAGAATGATGAAAATCCACATTGTTTAAACTCAAAAGCTGAAAATTTAGAAAATGCAAAACTTAATAGGAATATTGAACAATAAGATATTTTGATTCAAAACAATCAAAATGAAAACGATTATCATGAAGAAGTAAAATTTCAAAAAAAATATGACAATTGATAAACATCTTCAAAACCTTACAAAAAAATAAAAAGAAACACTAAAAAGATGTTTTAATTAGTATAATTTCTATTGTTATATATATTAGTGTGTGTGTGTATGCATACACTGTATATCTATCTATCTTTGACATATATCAGTTAGGTCCGAAGTAAGTTTTAAGAAGGCATCACACAAAATAAAATTAAACAACATGCAAGGCAATTGATAATAATATCAACAAAATGTATACATAGCAGCTTACTTACCAGTCAAACTAACAAACTACCATCACTACAAAAAAATTGACCTATCGTGACACACAAAATGTTTCACTAAAAGTTTAAAAACCGCAGGTAAAAGTTAATAATACTTTGAGTGACACTCAAATCTAGTGTCAACTTTAAGGGGGCGTCCTGCTGCACTTTGAGGATTGTCACTACATGTTCTGAGGATTGTCACTACATGTTTTTGATTTCTATCTACAACAATGACTGTCACTAAAAACTAAATAAATATAAATAAAGAATTACTCTATTCCTACGGTATTGTCTGTCACTAAAACCTAGAAAAATATAAATAAAAAATTGGTCTATTTCTACGGTATTGTCTGTCACTAAAACATATTAATTTTTATTAAATTTATTTTATCTCTCTACTAATTGTAATTCTAAATTATTAACACCAGTAAATTAAATTTAAAATTTTAATTTATTTTTATTAATTAATGCCATTGAAACATACAATAAAATATAATTTAATTTTACTAATTCTATTAAATAGTTACTATTTAATAGAATCATCACATATTTATAATAATTAATTTAGTTACTGTTTAATAGAATCATCACATATTTATAATAATTAATTGAGAAATACATGAAGAATATGTACTATTGATAGTTGAGAGACTTGGAGGACTCAAACCATTGATACTAAATAGTTACTACTATCTAAGTTTGTTGTGATTGCATTTTATTTCCCATTCAGAATAATATAGGCATTCAACAATTTTCATAGCAATGTTGAAATTGAATTTTGTTTTGACCTGATAATAGTTCTTATCCTATTTATCAGCAAATGCTGACTCTGCCAAGTCGATGGATCGAGCAAGAGCAGCAGCTTTGTTTTGACATTCTTGGTGGTCATCCGCAGGGACGCTGTCAGCAACTATACCAGCACCAGCTTGAAGGTACGCAATCCACTCGCGCAGTTGGTTTAGGTCTTTGTATGAGTACATTGTGTCGTACCTTGTTCCGGTTGGAAATACTATTGTCCTCATAGCTAGAGCAATGTCCATGTCGCCTGAGAAAGAAATGTATCCAAATCCTCTGCTATAAGGCCCTCGCATTGCCACCTCCAATTCGTCGATTAATTGCATGGCCCTCACCTGCATTTACCGGTTATTGCATAAGAATGAAGCTAAAGATTGAAATTATCATGAATAACCCAATGACGAATCAAGAATCACCAATAATTCTTCTGCATTTGTATCAGCCGTTGCTTGTCATGAGCAGGTTCAACAAAGTTGGCTTCCAATACACCTGCAAATACAAATGACCATTATATTAGATGTGTATAATTGACTTGATAAGAGGACATCAAAGCAACAGAGAAAATGCGTCACCTATGACCCCACGTCCACCACTTCCTGCTGGATTCCAGATCCTCCAGAATGGCTGATACACATGAAAACCACGAGTAAGAATAAACTCTAATGACAAGGCACCTTCACAAAACAAAAAGAATACCAACTCCCCCAGGTTCTACAACACATTAAAAGGGGAAGCCCACAACAACTGCAAAATGTTAACTCTTCTTAGTAGTTCAAAGGAAGCCTTGATTTTTGAACAAAAAAGGATATTTAAAGTCCTTTGCTTTACATGCAAGTTCCAACCAAACAAGTAAAAGTTAATTTAATTCAAAAGACATTCCTCATCACAGGGTTGGTTTAAATCAGACACAGAAAAACCATGTTCAGAACAGATCACAACAGTCAAAGAATATTAATAATCCTTACCAAAAACACAGGAGACAAACTGGAAAATGATGATGCTAAGAAAACAATACAATTTTTTATATCCTATCAATATTGTTTATTAGCCCGCAAGAACAACAGTAAGTATATAAAACTTTTGTTTTAATGTCAAATTGTTTATTAGATTAAATCAACATAGACATAAATTATAGATAATTCAAATTATATTAGCATAAATGAATGTGTGTAGGAATCAACAATTGGAGCAGCATTTTTTACTCAGGTTTTGTCATTAAATGAAGCAACTGTGAAATTTGATATATGGGACACAGCAGGGCAGGAACGATACCACAGTTTGGCTCCTATGTATTACCGCGGTGCTGCTGCTGCTATAATTGTATATGACATTACAAGCATGGTAACTAAATATCGATTATCATATAGCTTGCGATGATTAATCGTTTGAAATATGAACTTTGAAGCAAATGATTTTCATTCACATGACCTGTCACAAAGTCGTTCAATGAAGATATCATCGATAATTGATTTTCATGGATGATATAGAATAGAAAATGTGTAATGTTACTCATATTGTATCTGTGCTTCAATAATTTTTCCATTAGAAAATATCATAAAAAGTGACCACATATCACATCAAAGGGAATAAATGGTGCATTTTGTGTCTCAGGATTCTTTTGTACGGGCAAAGAAGTGGGTTAGAGAAGTGCTAAGACAAGGTAACAGAATAGTCAAAAAGTAAATATCTTGTGAACAAATTAGAGAAACATTAAAGTAAATTATTTGGTTCTAAAACTTATGATCGTGCAAAGCATAGGCTGAAATGTCTTTAATATATATAATCATGAGAAAGATTGTCACAACTTTACATTATTATGAATACTAATTTGTCAGTTTACTTAATTTGATAAACCATGTCAGCAAATCCAAATTTGATCATATTTTTGGTGGCAAACAAGGCTGATTTGGAAGAACAGAGAAAAGTAGGAAATGAGGTATTATTTCTTGTAAATTGTTGTCTCAACATTATAACTTTGCTTATTTTATAATTTTCAGAGGTCTTATCCTCTTCTCAGGAACATAGACAGCTAAAAATTTGTTTTGATACTATCATCTTTCATATGATGGTTACAGGAGGGTGAGGAGTATGCTAAAGAAAATGGCATGTCTTTCTTTGAAACTTCAGCAAAAACCGCACAGAATGTCAATGAGCTCTTCTATGAAATAGGTAAAACAATAATTTAACATCCACCGTCTTAAATATTTTGGCAATGAGTATTTAATTTATTTTTACTAAAATATAAAAAAAAATTGTGGATATGTTTTTTTTATTGGAATATCGATCACTTGAAAACCAAATGGCCAATGATTTTATATATTATTGTTTAATTTAATAAATTTGATTTTTTTTTTCTAATACTAATCCATATCTACTTAGAGGATGTAACATGTATAGAAAAAATCAAAAAATAGGTGGTATCTATTTATAGTATTCTTTAATATTAATTTTTTGTTACTCTTTTAATTTAATAAGATTTATTTTTTAATTAAAAAAATATTATTTCTTAAATAATTTATATCTCGCGTTGAATATTAAAGTCTAATGATAAATATCATAATTAATATTAATCTTAGTCAAATGATAAATATTATAATTAATATTAATCTTACCCAATGAAAATGGTAATAGTATTTTATAATATATTTCATTATATATATGTGTGTACACATATCTGCACAAGTATCATCATATATTTGAATCTAGCATCTTTATTTTTTATGGCAATATTTTTCTTTCTAGTTCTTATTTTCTCTGCATATCATCTTGCAAAGTTGATGCAAGAAGTAAAACTCTACTAATGGTATTGTTTAAACTTTAACATCCATTATTGAAAAATCACAAAATTCAGTGATTTAGGGTAATTTTTTATTATAATTTTTTATTATTTAAATAAATAAAATATTGAAAGAAAAACGGATTCGAATGATCAGTTGACCCGCATAGTCTATATTGGACAGGCTAGTCTTGATAAATCACGACCCAACAACAAAGCGGATTGGATATCACAAAATTTTCTATTATTGTTGTTGTTGTTGTTGTTGTTGTTGTTGTTGTTGTTGTTGTGTTGTTGTTGTTGTTGTTGTTATTATTATTATTATTATTATTATTATTATTATTATTATTATTATTATTATTATTATTATTATTATTATTATTATTACTACTACTACTACTACTATTATTATTGTTATTATTAATATCATTTTTATTTTTATAATAATTATTATTATTATTATTGACTATAATAAGTATACATATATATATATATATATATATATATATATATATTAAAATTTTATGTCATATTAAATTAAAATAATTATAACCAAAAAATTAAAAGAAGTTACTTCATTATACGTCATATTTAAAATATATAAATTTATCAAACAGTTTTTTTATTTTCCCTTCTTCAAAACAACTTACAAAATTAAAATAATTCAAACAGATTTTTTATTTATTTTCTTTTCAAAAATTGTTTGTAAAATTAATTTTAGAGATAGAATTTAAAAACTAAAAAAGTAAAACTCACTCAAACATGTCCTAAATCAAACAAGACATTACACTATATACGATAAAACCAAAAGAACGAATTTATAATTTATAAGTTCTATTAGGTAATAATCGTTGATGAGTTTACAACATATAAATTATAATAGATTTTGATAATTTAATTCAAGTAACTTATGAGTTTATAGCTTATATTTTTTCTTTCAATTTTACAGTTATTATTGTAACTAAAACTATATTTTTACCTTTTATAATTTATATATTATAATAATTTAAATAATTTCATTAAATAAGTTATTTATATATACCTTATATAATTTAAAATAATTAATAATTTAAAGTAAAAAATTAAAATAAATGTTTATTGTAATTAAAAAAAATTAAACTAGCTAAGTTAAATATATATATATATATATATATCTGATAATAAATAATTTATTTACTATAGTTTTAAAATAAATAATTTATTTATTTTTAATTTCAAATAGATAAGTAATTAAAAAATATAATAGATTTATAAATTTTAAATTAATAAAATTTAGAATTTATACTACTACTTTTGAAATATTTTAAGCATTAACTGATAAAATTTATTTTTAAATAAAAATATTCTTTTTATGTCATTTTATATTTTAAATATAATCGAATTGTTAATTTTATCAAATGCATAATTAGTTTAATAGTTATCAGATATTGTAAATATTCTTTTTTTACTAAAGTATAAAAAAATTGTGGATAGGCTTTTTCTTTTGGAATATCGATCACTTGAAAACCAAATGTGGAATGGTTACATCAGATAACTCTGTAGTATTGTTTAGGTTTTACTGTCTTTTCTTAATTTATTTTATACATGAATATAATTTTGATTAACGAATCTAGGATCAAGTGGACAATGATTTTGATTGTGTTGATATCTACAAACAACCTGCTTTACAACATCCATTATTAAAAAATCACAAAATTCAGGTATAATAACTAAACTATTTATTAGTTTAATTAACTCAAAATATGAAAACTAATGTTATTTGTTGAAGTAGAAAGGCATGATATGCATATAGAGGTGAGATTCCGTTGAAAATAGAAGTAACTATGTGATGAGTTATTCTACTCAATAACTCAACATAAATGATAAATTTTATTAATTCAACCGTCCAATCAAAATTTCTTACCGAGTAGATCAAATCCACAAATTTTTTAAACTATTTGATACTTCATTAAAAATTTCAAAAGAATGTATAATAAAACTTTCAAAAAATATCTATGACGGTTGATTATTAATATATTACGTCAATAATTAATGGTTGATTTAGTGAAATTTATCGTTTATATTGAATTATTAAGTTAAATAACTTATTTCAGACTTACTTTTGGAGTCAACAGATTCTCACCCATATATATATATATATATAAGCAAAAAAATTGTGTCTAACCAAATAAGTTATTATGTATTTTATTAGTTAAAATCTCATATAAAATTTTCAACTTCCATTATATTTATTCATTGAACTATTTTATGTTCCTTTTTTATTGCATCTCAGCTTTACCCATCATTCGAAACAAATATCACTCAAAGTAGACCATATTCTACTGGTAAAAATGTAGAAGGATGTCCTACAGAAAAAGTTCTTATTCACAAAAAGACAAGAAGACCTCGAATTGTTACTAATTCATCTTCAAAATCACTCGTGGAAGATTTTCAACAATATTCCCAAAGCTCCCATGGATACCATGTAAGAAAATATTTATTTAAAATCAATACATTTGACATACACACATATATGAATTATATCAAATGATTTTTTTTTAATAATAATTGTGAATCTTAGTCATTGATAAAATCGTGAATGATTAAGATTAAAATAAAAAGTCATATGATTATTTTAATTGTTCATGCGACATTTGTAATCATGATCACCCTTGTATAGTTGTATGATCAAAATTTAATCTTATTATATTAAAACTTCTTTTACTTGATACATCCCAATATATATACAAATGTTTTGAAAATCAAACCAACAAAAAATTGAATTCAACGATTCAAGATTTGATAATTAAATTGTGGTTTAAGTATTTGTTCTCGAACTTGACTATTACTAAAACTAATACTATTTTTAAACTATATATATATAGCCTTATTCATTTTATTTAATCTTTTTTTTGTATTATAAAATTCAATATATTTTCTATTGAAATTATTGTTTAATAATAATAAATATAATATTTAAATTTATTACTTTATATTTACGGATGAGTTGGGTAGGAGTAGAAAATCGGTGAAATGAAGGGATAAGAACTTAAATTTTAATTGAGGGTGGGAGTGAGGAAGACAATATTGTGGAATTTGAGGGTCATAAAAGACATTAAAACCAAATCTCCACCCAAACCTTATAATGCAATGAATGTATGGATGACATATCTCTTATATATGAACACAACAAATTTTGAAATGAACTAAAAATAAAATCTCATGTACTTAATTATCAAAAAATAAAATTTTAAAATATATTTATATCAAAAGATATATTTTTTAAAATTACAACGTTCTGAATAAAATGTCTAAAACGGCCATAAGAAATAATTATCCATGTGTTTGAGAGGTGCAAAAAAGGAAGGAAAAAGAAAATAGGGTGCAAAAATGAAACCCATTCTATCTAAAACAGTTAAATTAGTTTTTATGGGCCGAAATAAACAATTGAGCCCATTCTAAGGACTGTGATAACTAGTTTGAGTGATCATGAGTCTGCTGTTAAGTTGGCAGTTTCATGAATCTTGACGACTTAAAATCAATATGCGGTGATGGTGATATTGAGCAAACTTCATCAAGCTAATTAGAAATATACTCAATTTGGCACTACTTTGGACGCTTCTTTTCATATTGTTTTCTGTACATGTCATAGAATAGAGTATTCAATAACTGAATTTTAAGTTGGATGTTGTTGCTGCCCTTATTATTGAAATGTATAATGCTCTTGGTGTTTATGATCAAATATAGAGTTGAAGGAGATGGATGAAAATAGAGTATCCCATTACAAAAATCTTGATATTAGACTAAATAATTGAAAAATCATAAATGCTCCCATTACAAGTCTTAAAACAAACTAATGCTTGATTACCACACTAACTCCCATTACAACTCTTAAACCACTCCACCATTACAAATAATTTTATTCAGATTACCACACTAACTCCCATTACAACTCTTAAAACAAACTAAGCAATAATTATTTGTCTACATATTGGACAAACTTTATCGCGTGCTCCTATTAGATATGTGGATACACAATCCTTGTGAAATACATGTCCACATGGTAAGCTGTACAATATGTTATTATTTTCAAAATCTTCTATACATATTGTACAGTCTGTTTGATTAAATGTGGTGTGCATAGATGAATTGTACAAAATTTCATCTAGAAACTCATCCATACTCGCCATAATTTGTGCTGCTTCATCAGATTCTATCGGTTCGGCCGTTTCTATCGGTTCATCCGGTTCTACCGGTTCGGCCATTTCTATCGGTTCGGCCGTTTCTGATGGTGGACTGGTTTGACGAGATTTATACCAGTCAACCAACACAGGTAAAACAAATAATACAAATAAAAGAATGATAAAACTTGTTATGACAATCACAAGTAATATAAAACGTAAACGGGAACCAAGGGGCAGCATATTTCCTGAAGAAAAAACACATAAGAAATGTTATCACCACCACTTACTCAAAAATAAAAATAAAAATAAAAATAAAATATAAGAAATTAATTAAATATAATTTTTTAAAATGTTATATGTTTAAAATAAAAATAACAAACATATAAATTTTAAAATCAAATTTTAAATTACTTTTATGGAAGAGGCTTTTTATATTTGTTGTAAATATGTGTATAAAAAAATTTCTTTACTAATATTTATTTATATTTCAAGAGAGATTAAAAATACTTACATAGTAATTATCTAAGGCTAAAAAATGTAACTTTTTTACATAAACTAAAAAAAAAATTATAATATATATAATACTTTTTTACTTATGTATTAAAACTATTTAAACCCACTAAATATCAAATTATTAATTAAAAAACATTAGAAATGAATGAAAAAGAGAGGATGGCAAATTGAGAGAATCCTAATCTCTACAAATACACAGTAGTATATTTTTTTTTACTCAAATTAATTAATTAATGATTACAAATTAAAAATATAGATAAATTACTTTAATTTTAATGAGAAAATAAATAAATAGAAAATATATAAACAATAAAAAGAATAAAGATAAATAGATAGGTATCTTACAAGTGCTTGTGTAGAGTGGGCGGTTGGTTGAGCGAAGCGCGTCGGCGTTGGATCCGAAATGAGAATGAAGGACTCACAGAAGCAACGGTTTGATGTTGATGAACTGATGCACAAAACTGGATATTTCATTACAATGATATAATGTGAGCAACAAGAATCAATTTAAAGAACAACTAGAATTTATATTAGGCTTGCTTAATGTTTGGTAGCAACAAGAATCAATTTAAGTTTAAATCATCATGTCTAGAATATGTAAAACATAAGAGAAGACATTGCAAGTATAACAATTCAAATGAAAGGAAAATTAAGCTCTCACCTTAAAAAATCATAATACAAGAAACATAAGCAATAAACATTGGTATTGTGTGAAATGGAGTAGCATGCTTGGCTCAAATAAATAGGAGAAAGATAGAGCAAAATGATAAATTAATTAATTAATTAAAAATAAATTTTTTTGTTGTAAATAATATAAGACCAAATTAAGCATGGCAATGGAAGGTAAAAATTAAGCATGAGCAACAAGAATCAATTTAAAGAACAACTAGAATTTATATTAGGCTTGCTTAATGTTTGGTAGCAACAAGAATCAATTTAAGTTTAAATCATCATGTCTAGAATATGTAAAACATGAGAGAAGACATTGCAAGCATAACAATTCAAATGAAAGGAAAATTAAGCTCTCACCTTAAAAAATCATAATACAAGAAACATAAGCAATAAACATTGGTATTGTGTGAAATGGAGTAGCATGCTTGGCTCAAATAAATAGGAGAAAGATAGAGCAAAATGATAAATTAATTAAAACATGAGAGAAGACATTGCAAGCATAACAATTCAAATGAAAGGAAAATTAAGCTATCACCTTAAAAAATCATAATACAAGAAACATAAGCAATAAACATTGGCATTGTGTGAAATGGAGTAGCATGCTTGGCTCAAATAAATAGGAAAAAGTTAGAGCAAAATGACAAATTAATTAATTAATTAAAATTAAATTTTTTTTATTGTAAATAATACAAGACCAAATTAAGCATGGCAATGGAAGGTGAAAATGGTGGCCACAAATAGTTTATAGAATTAATTTGTACTAATTGAATGTAATCACAAATAATAAAATAGCCAATTTTTTAAAGAAAGAGACAATTGATACTAAAAAGAATAGAGAAAACAAACAACTAACCATTAATCTCACAATTTCAAAAACAAATTGTAACACATTTAAAAGGAGATTTGCTTGAAGTGGTGATACATCTTTTAGATTGTATCAAGGGTAGGACTCTAAATAATAAATTGTATCAAGTGTATATTTATTAACATGTGATAGGCAAAAATAACAAAGCCAACAAAGAAAAATGTCTCGGCTAATTTTGTTCTTGTTATGAACAGTTATTTTAAATTTTTTTAAAGAAAATTCATCTAAAATAGTAGTTGTATTAAAAGTAAAGTAGATATTAAAGATAAACTATCAAGAAAATGTAATCTATATACTCGATTATAATAATAGTAATAATAAATTATCCGAATATTATTAACACATTTGTCTAGTATATGTAATTTTTATATAATTTATTACAAATTTTAATAAATAATTAATATTTTTTTATTATTATATATTAAATTTCCATAATTTTTAAACGATATAAAAAAAATAAGGGTTGGAATAACTAAGAAAAATATTGGAAAAATAAAATATAAAATAGAGTATATGGTTGCATCTTTAAGATGTCATTTAGAGTATGTTTAGTTTTGAGAAGAGAAAAATAGGTGAAAAAATAATTGAGAGGAGATAAAATATTGAGAAATATAAATACGATATTGTTTTATTTTAAAGAAAGAAAAGAGAAATATGTTTATTTAATAAAAAGACAAAATATCTTTAGACTAAAAATTGATTTGTTTTTATTTTAATTCAAATTGATTTTTTTGGTCATTTAATATATTAAATTAATTTAATTATTATTAATCAACTAAAATAATTTATAAATAGAAAAGTCAACTAAAATAATTTTTAATTTATTATTAATCAACTAAAAGAATTTATAAATAGAGTATTGGCAATGGAAGGTGAAAATGGTGGCCACAAATAGTTTATAGATTTAATTTGTACTAATTAAATGTAATCACAAATAATAAAATAGCCCATTTTTTAAAGAAAGAGACAATTGATACTAAAAAGAATAGAGAAAACAAACAACTAACCATTAATCTCACAATTTCAAAAACAAATTGTAACACATTTAAAAGGAGATTTGCTTGAAGTGGTGATACATCTTTTAGATTGTATCAAGGGTAGCACTCTAAATAATAAATTGTATCAAGTGTATATTTATTAACATATCATAGGCAAAAATAACAAAGCAGACAAAGAAAAATGTTTAGTCTAATTTTGGTCCGTTTCATCCAAAATGGTGTAGTGTCACTTTTGGGTGATGATGTTGAAATGGTTAGCTTAAGTTGAGTTTGAGTTTGAGATTGAGAAGCCATGGATCAAGGAGCTGAATTAAGCTTCAAATTTTACTGAGGACCACAAACTTCGGTTATATACAAAAAAACAACACTACAATAATGTTTCCATATGTATATAATAATTATTTAATAATGTAGTGTATTTAATTTACATGTATAAAATTATGATTAATTATATAAATAATTATAATAAAATTAAATATTATTATTAATGTAACGGTTTTAGTTTTATTAATAATATAAAAATATTTACACTACTATTATATATAAATTAAATTTACAAAACATATGTACATACATACATGTATGAATTAATCAATGGATTGAACTAAAATTGATTTATCTCAAATGATTGATAAGTTTCTATTAAAATATATGAATTAATAAGAGCCAACAGGATAAGAGCGTGGGCAAAGCCTTCCCGGCAATGATGTACCATTTTCTACCTTATAAAATGATTTTCTTTTATAGATAAATCTCCTTTTATTTGGTTACTCCCAATAAGTTTGTTGACAAAAAAATTAAGTAACTATTATTTAATTGATAAAATTATTTGTCTAATTTAGGCACTATCAATTTTACAAACAATTACACCGCGAACTTTCTTAGTAATGAAAAATGACAGTCTTATAAATAGTTTAATTATTTATATTAAATAAAATATTACTAGTTAATTATTTAAAAAAAATTCGAGGAAGACAGAAATTCTTATTAATTAAAAAATACTAATCATCATTTTAAAATTATCTTTGTTGAGATTTGAAATAAACAGTTAGATACTATAAGACTAAAATTACTACTAAACTAATAATTATAGATATATTTGTCTCTTTTAAACGTCATGAAACTCAATTTTCTTAAATATCATTTTTTTATTTTTTTATTAGTGATTTAATTTACATATTATATATAAACAATTATTATGAAATTTTTTCACCTCATTAATTAAAATAAACTATTTTATTTGTATATTAGGTCCCCAAGTAGAAAACTATGCCAGTTACGCAACTCGATTAGAAAAAATACATTACACATTTTATTGTAATTTACATTGCAAAATTCTTAAGAATTCATCACTAGTTTGTCTCTTTTTAGACATATCTAAGGAGGTGCTTTATCTATTTTTTCTTATTAAAGACGATTATTTATTAGCAACCTCTTTCGAAGATAAAAAAAAAAAAAAAACAAAAAAGTGGGTGGCAATTAACGAAAAATATCTATATTGGACTTTTTTCTTTATTTTTCTTTTTCAGATTCTATTAATAAATCAAATTAAAATAAATAAATGTTTCTTAAATTAATGTAATGATAAAGAGTTAAAAGTTATTTTAGTAAAATTTATTTTAGGTGCTGAGTTGAGGGAATTAGATATTTATTAAGTATTAACGTTACTATTTAAGAGTACATGGATGCTCTTGTGCAACTGAATTGGATAAGATAATTAGAAACGAAAAAAGAAGTGAAAGACAATAATAGATTTTTATCTTTGCTACCTCAAATTACTACCTCGTTTTTTTAATTATTTAGAAGAAATTATAGATATTATTATAATTAATTCATTTAATTATTAAATTTTGAGTTCGCATCAAAAATATAACATTTATTCTAACAATATCGATATTTATTATTTTTATTATAACGATATCGATATTTATCATTTGACTTATAATTTAAGGATTATCTCGATCTTTTTAACTCTGATTTTAAGTTTGTAAACACAAATTAATAATTCTATTAAAGTTTGCTGTTTATCATAAATAATTTTTTTTCTCTATATTACACTTAATTATTTATTATCTCAATCCTCATATTCCTCTTTGCAATAAATAAGCGGAGATAATTTTGAGATAACAACATTTAATACTAATTTAAAAATAGAAAACGACAAATAAAAATGAATAATTTTGTTGTTGTAGAAAAAACGACAATTAAAAAAGAACATAAGGAGAATATTAATAAGTGATCTATTATAGATAAATAAGTGCTTAAAAGTTATCTCAAATTCTAACAATAATATTTTTTTAGAATTATAACTTAACGGTTTTTTTTTTTGTCTGTATATTTAAAATAATTATTTGATCGATGCCAATTCAAATAGTCGATGTACATCTCACAAATTTTGTCAATAATTAACTAAATTACTTAACAAAAAATATATTCAATGATTTAATTAATCAACTAAAAATACATTTAAAAATCAAATGACTAAAAAAAATATTTATACATGTTTTTGTAATTTTAATATATTTTAAGAATATATTATAAGAATCTTTTAAAAAACTAGTATAAGATCACTCACACATTTAACTAAAGAAAAAAAAAATCAAAGTTATATTACTCTTGTTGGGTTGAATCATATTACTCTTAAATAACCCAATTATTTAAAATATTAAATTAAATAAATAACCCAATCCACTTATCCATCAACTCTTGTTGGGTTGAATCATATTACTCTTAATTTTAGGAAAGACAAAAAATATTAACATAACAATTAATTATTAACTTTGATAATTTTAAAAAATATATTAAAGTTATAAACAAAGAGGAATAATCCATGCTTGAGATTTTATTTGCGAGTTTGGAGAAAAATTGAGGAAATGTCTTTAAAATTTAGGATGGAATAAATAAAGGGAACGAAGAGTTTTAGGAAAAGATAGTTTTGAGCATATTGTTTTTATTTATAATACAAAATCTTCTCTTATTTTGATAAATTCAAAAATTGTATTGAAGGAAGATTTTAAAAGAATCAGACAAATAATTCATATAATTTTTTATATTATGATAATACTCTATAAATTAAAAATATATTAATTATAAACATCTTCTTATCATTTTCTACATAATTATTCTCTACAAAATTTATATTTTTTTTCCCTCTTCCTCATAAGTCTTCCCTTCCCTTCCCTTCGCTTTTAAATTCATAAACAAAGCTTAAAAAAAACTTTCAACCATCTTGTTTCAATAGATGTGCGCGAGACTTACGAAAAATGTGAATTAAATTAAATTGTATAGATGTGAGTTAATTAAATTGGATCGGCTATTGATCAATCTATTGATATGAGTAGAATTTGATTAACATTAATCGTTATATTAATTTTACGGTAGACCTACTTAATATTATTTTTTTATTGATAAATATGTAAACAACTAAATTGATTTATGATTATATATAATGGATAAGACCCAAATATCTTTCATCTATTAATTGAGTTTTGATTTTGGTAGGAGTAATTTTCCAAAAAAATATGAAAACAGGAACTTTAATATAAGTGTAATTAAAAAATATCCTCAATAAAAATAAAAATTGCATATCTTATCCTCAACTTGTGACATCTCCGATATCTCTCTCACTCCCGTGGAGCTACCAACCATATTTGCAAATTAATTTGGCCCTATTGGCTTTGGCTTGGTGTGTGTCTCCGTGAAAGTTGAGTTTGTACCCTTAATTGGACTTATATCTCAAAATATTAAAAATTTAAATTTGTTATTTTAATTCTATTAATAGTAACAGAAAATTACTCTAAAAATTTATCTCTTATTAAAATTTTCAGTAAGTAATTTTTTTCTTTTAAATATTCGATAAAGACTTTATAATTATCAAAAATTTACTCTTTACAATGTTTGGTGGTTGTATTTGTTTACCCAAAATTTCAAGGCACAAAATTTACTGTAGTAGAAATTATTTTAGAGTTGAAATATTTTTTGGAGTTGAAATTATCATGTCACAATATAGTATTATTTTAGAGTTGAAGTATTTTTTAATATATAGTTGATTATGAGATTTAGTGACTGAAGAATGAATTTGTTAACTTTAAGTATTGCTTTGACTTCTTTAGATAGTTATAAAGCTTTAAACATTATTAATATCCACACTCTATTTGAAAAATATCATCTCGTGTATTTTCAATGTGTAAGAGAAGATTAATTTTCAATTCAATTATGGCATTTCATTATTGATGTTCGTCAAGTATCAAATTTAAAGAATTTATCAACTACAGAAGAATTGTGTTTGTGTTTGGTTGCAACTAAAAGGTCGACAACTTACTACTTGATCAATAGATTAATCTGTCTTCCTGTGACTCATTCCGTTTCTATGACTATAATATATAGACCTTTTTCAACAATGAAAATTATCAAGACTTAGTTGAGAAACAAGAGAGAAGTTGAGTTTCCAGAGGATAACATAACCGTTTATGTTAAAAGAGAAATTGATACGAATAATAAATATGAGTATTTTGTTGAAGATTTCAAGTCATTTAAAAACCATAAAACATTACTCTGAAATATGTTTAAATCATGTAGTTTAATCATTTGATAATCAACTTTTTGCATATATTACAACTTAAATTTTAGATATGCTGTGTGGTTTATATATTTGATTTATACTTTATAGTTTAAAATTTTAGATATACTGTGTGGTTTATATATTTGATTTATACTTTATAGTTTATTATGACATCTCCAAGTTTTTTCGTCAAGTTCTCTCGGTGTGTGATTAACCCTATGTTTACTTAACAGTTAATAGTATTTACATATACATTTAAATAATAATAATTAATAATAATAATTAATAATTCATAGAAAATAACATTTTGGCCATCTAAAACGAAAAATAAATAAATTCAAATTAAGATTGAATCTAAAAAAGTGCTTTTGATAAAGATCCTAAAATATTTATTGAGAATGATGAAAATCCACATTGTTTAAACTCAAAAGCTGAAAATTTAGAAAATGCAAAACTTAATAGGAATATTGAACAATAAGATATTTGATTCAAAACATCAAAATGAAAACGATTATCATGAAGAAAAATTTCAAAAAAAAATATGACAATTGATAAACATTCTTCAAGAACTTACAAAAATTAAAAAGAGATGTTTTATTTAGTATAATTTCAATGTTAGATAATTTTGAACATGGTTGAAATTGAATGTTTTTTCTTAAACAAATGTTAAAATCTTACTTGTGATCTATACCATTTAACAAATAGGTTAGATAAAATATTTTCAAGAAGCCGTTACTTTTCCATCCAGAGCACCTGAAATTCCATGATAGGCTTTGTGTGTGTATATAAATATGGATAATGATAGTTAAACATACTTGTTATTAATTAAAAATACATCGGCCCCACTAAATTATATAACACCCATGTGAAAGCTATGTGAATTTTAACCAGTCAAATAAAATCACCGTTATGTGTCGTTAGCATCATTCTATATATATATATATTATATATATATATTAGTGTGTGTGTGTGTTATGCATACACTGTATATCTATCTATCTTGACATATATCAGTTAGGTCCGAAGTAAGTTTTAAGAAGGCATCACACAAAATAAAATTAAACAACATGCAAGGCAATTGATAATAATATCACAAATTGTATACATAGCAGCTTACTTACCAGTCAAACTAACAAACTACATCACTACAAAAAAATTGACCTATCGTGACACACAAAATGTTTCACTAAAAGTTTAAAAACCGTAGGTAAAAGTTAATAATACTTTGAGTGACACTCAAATCTAGTGTCAACTTTAAGGGGGCGTCCTGCTGCACTTTGAGGATTGTCACTACATGTTCTGAGGATTGTCACTACATGTTTTTGATTTCTATCTACAACAATGACTGTCACTAAAAACTAAATAAATATAAATAAAGAAATTACTCTATTCCTACGGTATTGTCTGTCACTAAACCCTAGAAAAATATAAATAAAAAATTGGTCTATTTCTACGGTATTGTCTGTCACTAAAACATATTAATTTTATTAAATTTATTTTATCTCTCTACTAATTGTAATTCTAAATTATTAACACCAGTAAATTAAATTTAAAATTTTAATTTATTTTTATTAATTAATGCATTGAAACATACAATAAATATAATTTAATTTTACTAATTCTATTAAATAGTTACTATTTAATAGAATCATCACATATTTATAATAATTAATTTAGTTACTATTTAATAGAATCATCACATATTTATAATAATTAATTGAGAAATACATGAAGAATATGTACTATTGATAGTTGAGAGACTTGGAGGACTCAAACCATTGATACTAAATAGTTACTACTATCTAAGTTTGTTGTGATTGCATTTTATTTCCCATTCAGAATAATATAGGCATTCAACAATTTTCATAGCAATGTTGAAATTGAATTTTGTTTTGACCTGATAATAGTTCTTATCCTATTTATCAGCAAATGCTGACTCTGCCAAGTCGATGGATCGAGCAAGAGCAGCAAGCTTTGTTTTTGACATTCTTGGTGGTCATCCGCAGGGACGCTGTCAGCAACTATACCAGCACCAGCTTGAAGGTACGCAATCCACTCACGCAGTTGGTTTAGGTCTTTGTATGAGTACATTGTGTCGTACCTTGTTCCGGTTGGAAATACTATTGTCCTCATAGCTAGAGCAATGTCCATGTCGCCTGAGAAAGAAATGTATCCAAATCCTCTGCTATAAGGCCCTCGCATTGCCACCTCCAATTCGTCGATTAATTGCATGGCCTCACCTGCATTTACCGGTTATTGCATAAGAATGAAGCTAAAGATTGAAATTATCATGAATAACCCAATGACGAATCAAGAATCACCAATAATTCTTCTGCATTTGTATCAGCCGTTGCTTGTCATGAGCAGGTTCAACAAAGTTGGCTTCCAATACACCTGCAAATACAAATGACCATTATATTAGATGTGTATAATTGACTTGATAAGAGGACATCAAAGCAACAGAGAAATGCGTCACTATGACCCCCACGTCCACCACTTCCTGCTGGATTCAGATCCTCCAGAATGGCTGATACACATGAAAACCACGAGTAAGAATAAACTCTAATGACAAGGCACCTTACAAAAAAAAAGAATACCAACTCCCCAGGGTTCTACAACACATTAAAAGGGGAAGCCCACAACAACTGCAAAATGTTAACTCTTCTTAGTAGTTCAAAGGAAGCCTGATTTTTGAACAAAAAAGGATATTTAAAG
Organism: Cicer echinospermum; assembly: GCA_002896215.2. Classification (NCBI taxonomy): domain Eukaryota; kingdom Viridiplantae; phylum Streptophyta; class Magnoliopsida; order Fabales; family Fabaceae; genus Cicer; species Cicer echinospermum. Next base: position 24,954 of record PGTU02009766.1, read on the forward strand.
TCCTTTGCTTTACATGCAAGTTCCAACCAAACAAGTAAAAGTTAATTTAATTCAAAAGACATTCCTCATCACAGGGTTGGTTTAAATCAGAACACAGAAAACCATGTTCAGAACAGATCACAACAGTCAAGAATATTAATAATCCTTACAAAAAACACAGGAGACAAACTGGAAATGATGATGCTAAGAAAACATACAATTTTTTATATCCTATCATATTGTTTATTAGCCCGCAAGAACAAGTAAGTATATAAAACTTTTGTTTTAATGTCAAATTGTTTATTAGATTAAATCAACATAGACATAAATTATAGATAATTCAAATTATATTAGCATAAATGAATGTGTGTAGGAATCAACAATTGGAGCAGCATTTTTTACTCAGGTTTTGTCATTAATGAAGCAACTGTGAAATTTGATATATATGGGACACAGCAGGGCAAGGAAACGATACCAAGTTTGGGCTCCTATGTATTACCGCGTGCTGCTGCTGCTATAATTGTATATGACATTACAAGCATGGTAACTAAATATCGATTATCATATAGCTTGCGATGATTAATCGTTTGAAATATGAAACTTTGAAGCAAATGATTTTCATTCACACTGACCTGTCACAAAGTCGTCTCAAGAGATATCATCGATAATTGATTGATTCATGGATGATATAAAAGAATAGAAAATGTGTAATGTTACTCATATTGTATTGTGCTTCATAATTTTTCCATTAGAAAATATCATAAAAGTGACCGCATATCACCATCAAAGGGAATAAATGGTGCATATGGGTATGGTGTCTCAGGATTCTTTTGTAGCGGGCAAAGAGTGGTTAGAGAAGTGCTAAGACAAGGTAACAGAGTCAAGAAAGTAATCAGTCTTGTGAACAAACTAGAGAAACATTAAAGTATTAAATTATTGTGGTTCTAAAACTTATGATGTGCGAGGCAAAGCATAGGCTGAAATTGTCTTTAATATATATAATCATGAGAAAGATTGTCACAACTTTAATTATTAATGAATACTAATTTGTCAGTTTACTTAATTGATAAACCATGTCAGCAAATCCAAATTTGATCATATTTTGGTGGCAAACAAGGCTGATTTGAAGACAGAGAAAGTAGGAAATGAGGTATTATTTGCAGTAATTGTTGTCTCAACATTATAAACTTTGCTTATTTTATAATTTTCAGAGGTCTTATCCTCTTCTCAGGACATAGACAGCTAAAATTTTGTTTGATGCTATCATCTTTCATATGATGGTTATAGGAGCGGACGTGAGGAGTATCTAAAGAAGGGCATGTCTTCTTTGAAACTTCAGCAAAAACCGCACAGAAATGTCAATGAAGCTCTTACTATGAATATAGGTAAAACAATAATTTAAACATCCACCGTCTTAAATATTTTGGCATGAGTATTTAATTTCTTATTACTAAATATAAAAAAACAATTTGTGGAAATGTTTTTTTCTATTGGAATATCGATCACTTGAAATCCAAATGGCCATGATTGGGTATATATTATTGATTTAATTTAATAAATTTGATTTTTTTTTTCTAATACTATATGCATATCGTACCTTAGAGGATGTAACATGTATAGAAAAAATCGAGAAATAGGTGGCATCAATTTATATTATTTTTTAATATTAATTTGTTTTTACTCTTTTTATTTAATAAGACTTATTTTTTGATTGAAAAATATTGATTCTTAAATAATTTATATCTCACATTGAATATCAAAGTCAAATGATAAATGTTATAATTAAT
>PGTU02009768.1:0-10408 GCA_002896215.2 Cicer echinospermum
CCCAAGAGAGAATTGAGGATGCCTCACCATACAAGGTTAAAACTGAGAACCAACCATTGGGAGTAATGAGAGTTTAAACAAGACAAATATAATTAAGTAAAAAAACAAACAAAACAGTTTTAAAACAGAAATATTTTTTTTGAAAAAATAAAGAGAAATTTATTGCAGACAAAAATTTCAATTCAGTAAATATTTAAATTCATAGTGATATGCAGATCCCCCAGCAACGCGCAAAACATGATTAGCCTTTCAGCAAGTGTACTAAATCGTTGCAAGTAATAATAACTGTAGTACCGAGTGTCGAACTCAAGATTGCATTTTTACATTGAATTATGATTTAGTACTAAAAATTGAACAAAAAACTTCCCAAGTTGATTGAAATAATAATTAAAATGACAGCAATAGTAAAATTGATCTTTTATAAATTGAGAAAATGTCAGGGATGAGTGTCACTTTGAATCCAACCTTGGTTCTAATTTGATCCTAGTTATTGAAATTCTTTATTGAATTATTACCGAATTCTTTTTATTATTCTTGCTTTAATGTTTAGTGATAAGAACCTTTAATTCCAAAGTAATCCCTAATTCCTTAGTAGATTTAAGATTAGAATTAAGCATTACCGTATAGAAAATTCTCTTGTAAATTATTGCTTTGGCAACTAATTTAATTGGTTTCATGACCTGCAACCTATGTCTAGATTACAAATTCATGAATTCTCATCTCAAGCATTCGTAAAGTCCACTTCTGTTTCAAAATACAAATCGTAGAACATTTTAATGTTGATCAAGCAATAAAAAGCATTAAGCACAGAGATGAGAAAAATAATTTTCAATAAAATCTTCCATTCATATAACTAGAAATCAATCATAAAATAAGGGTTTCATCTTGTTACACTCATCCCTAACAAATAGGGTTTAGTTACTCATGACAGAAATAAAAGAGATAAAGATTAGAGAAGAATTACAAGAAGGATTCATGAATGATTCTTGATAAAACTGCTCCAATGATGTTAGAAACGACCCCTCTTTTAGCAAACTGCATTTTATGGTTGTTGGTGCGCGTCGCGTGCCCCAGACGCGGAAAACGCGCTCCAGGCGCGTTGGGCAGTAGCAGATGCTGGTAAAAGCGCTTCAGGCGCGCTTGGGCGCGCTCAAAGCGCTCAGCATCTGCTGTCCGGCGTATATTGCATTTGTCTCCTCTTTCGAGTCTGAATTTGGTTTTGATGTCTTCATAAAAGTTGTAGTTATGGATCTAGCTTCATTTGCACTTGGTTTGACTCCAATTGGACATCTAAAACAATAAACCTACTTAAACAAAACACAACATTTTATTAACTCAAAGAACAAAAATCACAAAATATATCAAATAAATCCTTAATTTAACTAATGATTGAGGATAAATAAGACTAAAATAGTGGGAATATATGCATATGAATGAAGAGTCATCACTTGACAACCTAGTGATTTTCGAAAAGTACAAACTGAATGAGCATGATCGTAGTGGTCTATTGTTGAGCCTTTAGGCAAGATTGTTAGACCTTAGAGGTATTCGGGTGAGAAAATTTCTAAGTGACTTCGAGGTAGCACTCCAAAATGTCGGAAGCCACTCGACCATGCGGCACACGTTTACCTCGATTGTCGCATATACATGTCTCAGATTGAGTTGACGAAATCTATGAGGACCGACACAATTTGAATTATCTGTCACCGAAATTTCATTTTGCAACCAAGGCCATGACTTCAATAATCTCCACTACTTTCTTTTATCATCTAAGTTGTCATTAGAAATCTTTAAATAATATATTGCATGATAATAAATCATATTATTTCAACCTTCTATTGAGAACTACTTTCGTTTGAACTTTGAATATGGTCCATTTTATGTTATACAAGTTGGAATATTTTTTATATTCATTAGTTCATTTACTTATATTTTTCTACGTAATAAAAGTAGGAATATATTTTTATCATTATCAATAATTTGAAAAATAATACCCAAAAATTATTTTTGGTAATGACAACCTCATGTTTAATGGTTTTATAATTTCTTAAAGTTATTCAAGTCAGTTTAGTACAATTAATTATAATTAGAACAAAACAGAAATACAAAGTTAATATAATATATTGTAGATGTAATTTTTTTGTTGTATAATTTTATGTACAATCTTATAAATTAGGATGTTTTTTTTAGAGAAAAAAATTTGCGTGACGGACGGTGTACATGTCTTTAAATTAGGAAAATTTTAAAATTCATTGAACACTTATAAAAGATATTAAAAATTAGATTATATATATTATTGACAATTATTTTCCTGATAACACGGATCTCATTAATATAAATGTTTATTTAGTTACTGAAGCAAGATATGTGTCTCATATAAAAATAAATTTTTTATTTTTTTCTCAAAATCATATGATTATATTTATCATGATTTAATAATATTGATTTAGGGAGGATTTTGTAGATCACACTATCAAAAAAACCATCTATTATACATCCATTTATGAATTGTTATTATGTCAACGTGTTTTAATGTTTACTTTTCGGAGTTAAAGCAAATTAAATTTTTTTTACTTAAGTTTACCATAATTTGTGTCAATATGATTATGCTTGGGATATCAAATTTGGCATAAGTTGTACGTTATTATAGGGTAATATTATTATTTGTTAGTAAACAAGATGTAAAGATTTGAGAAATCGGTAAACCAAATAAAAAACATTTAATATGATAAAGAAAACATAATGGATTGTAAAAATATAGAGAATTTTATTTTTCTCTATAAATAAGTTAACATTGTTTTAACATACCATTAACTATAACATATCAACATTGCTTTACTTCGCCAACCAAGCTTGGTTATTAAATGAAAACTATAATGAAGATGTTCTTGAAGTTTGTAATATTTTTGGTTGCTATTGTGTGTGCTCATATTGGCAATGTACAAGCAAGTTTACCACCTTGTTGTGGAAGACGTTCATTAGAATGTGTGCCAATGATATGTACTAATCCCCCTTGTTGCAAACCCTACCATCCACCACCAAGTGATAGGAAACACTAATAGTTTGAACCTAAGTTTTATTGTTATTCCAATCAATTTGTATTTCAGAAAAACACATCTCGTATGTATTAGTTACATTAATAAGATTGGTTCATAAGTTATGATTTTTAATTTTTTGCCAATTATATTTTCTTGTTATTCTATTTTTTTTTCTTTTATTTGACATCTTTGTTTGTTTGATGGATATATATTTGGTTTGGTTGCATTCGAATTTCTAGGTTTTGTTGGGTTTTAAATAATTTATTAATATTGGAATTTTTCTATAAAGATTTAGTTTAGAGTTTAACCATTAGAAATTATGAAGATCTATTAATTTTTAACACGGCAACAAAACTAGAGTATATAATAGGGCTTATTTAACTTTGCTTATCTCATAAAACTCTTTTAAATGAAAGAGGAAGAGTTATCGAATTCTTGAATAACTTCTTTTTTAAAAAACTCTATTATAAATTCAACATTTAGATAGCATTTATTTATTGATACAATAGTAATATTTAATAACTGTAAAACAAATAAAAAATAAACCACTAAAGATTATAGAATTTTTTTTCAATATGCACCATCAAATATGTGAAAAATAAAAGGTGAAAATTTCTTAAAATTTGAGAAAGCACTTTTTTCCAAAAGCAACCATCAATACTCTGAACATAAAAATAAAATACAAAAGATATATACATTTGTATAGTTTGTTACAAAAATCAAAACTTGAAAGCAAGTCTTTCAAAATCATGTATTATTGTCGTACGATTAGTGTCGTATCCCAAATTATAAAATATATATTTTCTTAATGTAAGATTGTACGTGTATATGTGTGTTTGTAGTTAATGAGATATTTTCTTGTATGTTTGATTAATGTTAAGGTGTATACATAACTATATTAATTTTATAAATATACTTTCTATTTTAATTATTTATTTTACATATAGTTATCTTGAGGTATTACTAATATTGATATTGAGTTACTTTATTTTTATCCAGTGTTATAGTATGAAGATATATACATATTTATTTTGATTAGTAATTAATATAAATTGATGATGTTATATTTATTTATTTATTTATTTTATTATTTTGATTATTCTATAAAGATGATGTATTTTTATGTAATTATTTTGAAAAATGTTATAGTAATACTTATAGTTATTATTTTGAATATGAAAGTTTTTGGTTAAAATTAGATTTATCTACGTTAAGGATAAATAATATTATGTTATAATGTGTATTTTGGAAAAAAGTTTTCCAGAAAAATAAAAATAAATTATTTATTTATTAAGGCATTTAGAAATACTAGTGGACCAGACGGCTGTTTACACCCTATTTTCTACTTCTGCATATTAATTTTGGGCTATTACTAGTTGAACTCTTCCTTCCTACATCTGTTAGTTACTCATTACACCACTATTTCTGCCTCAGCTTGACTACCCTGTGTTGGGCCTAACAACTTTACTTTTGTACCTGTACATTTGCTATCTGCACCCTTTTTAGGCAATTAAAAAAAAATATATATAAAAAAATCAGTCTAATGACAGTCAAATTGCAGCAAACCCTTCTAATGCTCAATTGCATTTTCAGTGAAGTTGATGTCATACCCTTCTGGTGGTCCGATGAGTCGGTGAGACTTTTTCTGCAGTTTTTCTTGTTGTTTTGACTCCAATTTTGCTCCTACAAATGTTATTAATTATTTAACATTTATTTTTATGCTATGCGTAATTATTGTCTCGACAATTTTGTGATTTCATGAGTAAAATACATTTTGAGATGATCGTATTTCCCAATGATTCATTTGGGGCTCGCTACATATGGCCGTTGTCATTCAAATGATAAATTAATTAATGTGCAAATATGAAAATTGTGAGATTAAAATATAGAATATAAATATTTGTAAGGTGTTGATTAATTTTATTTCTTAAATGTGTGGTATTTGATATTATTGTGATATTGAGTATCGAATTAATTTTATGTATATGTTTGATTAGATGAATTTTTGTGATGTGATAATCAATGATGGATACGTTATGATAATTTTTTGTGATGATGATTATGTTTATGATTAACAATTGTGATTTTATAAATTTGTGATAAGTTTATGTGATGAGTTATGATTGATGATAGGATGCTATAAATTTGTGATGAATTTATGGAATGATGGTGATGGGTGATTTATGATAGTGATGTTATAAATTTGTCTTCAAAATAATGACGTATCCCCATAATTAATGAAATAATGGTGATTCCAATTTATGTTTGAGATGAAGGTCGTAATGGAGTATCATAGGCCAAAGATTGGAGAAAATATATATTGAGAGTTTTTGAAGTGGATATTATTTTGTCATCATATAGGTAGGGTCTGACAAGTTTAGTGATTCTGGGGAAATATATATTGAGCCTGATTGTGGCGGTCTGCTGTTGAGCCTTAAGGCAAGATTGTTATACTTGGAGGTATTCGGGTTTGAGATTTCTAGGTGACTTGGAGGTAGCACTCCAAATATCGAGAGCTACCATATGTGTACGTCTTCATAGAGAGTCTACTCAATTTCTAAATAGTTTTTCCACAAAATTATATACACCATCCACTATTTTATATTATATCTCCTATTTAATTATTATTTCATAACATCTACTCAAAATTTCTAAATCAATTCCACATTATTATTTCATAACGTCACATTATTATTTCATAACATTTCCTTAACATTTTTTCACATTAGTTCTACATTATTACTCAATACGTTTGTTTTATGACGGTATAAATCAACTTTACATTTTCGCCTCTATCTGTCATATACTTATATATATTTTTTCTCCTGGATTAATCTAACTTCACATTTTTGCTTTTACATATATATCTGAGAGAGCTCATCAGAAGAAAATGTGAAAATTGCAAAGAAGGAGAAAAAGTTTTTACTACTGGCTTTGATGGTCCGAGGGAAGATTTATTAATAGCGCTTCCGGCTAACATAGCTGTGAAAATGATTTATTTATGCCTTTTCTTGCATTGTTATCAGAGGCCAAAAAACATCTATCAATTTCAACACCGAGTTTAATAGACTTCTTTTAACTTTACAATTGTTTTTTACTATTATTGGACCAAAGAAAAGTTGTTGGCACTGTCTAAACTTCTACGTTTAAGAATTTTTTTCGTTTAGTTTTATCTATTAAGGTAGTTATATATGAAGTGTCTTATATACTAAATAAGAATATTTTTTTTATAGATATTTAAACTCAAATATATTATTATGTATTGAGGGTACATATAAAATTTCATCAACTTCTTCTGAAATTAAGAGTACGTATGTCTCTCTCTCTTGCTTATCCTAAAATATATTTTGACTATTTATACGCGCTCTTATTGTGGGTACTTCTTGTGACACCCTAAACCTCAAATAATATATATAGTAATTTATATTATTTTACTATAAAATTTGCAGGGGACAAATAAAAATTTGTTTCTAAGAAAATAAAAAACTTTTATTTTTTAATTTAGATATCACATTTCTCAAAAATAAAAAGGAACACTTTAAACTTTTTTACTCCTATAAAATAGTATAATCACAATAAGCTTGATTTAAGTATAATTACTTGATTTAATTCTAAAAACTTACTAGTACTTATAAGTTTTTCATACAAAAGTAGTTTCAAATTAAATAAGTAAAATACAAATTACAACTCTTATTCCCGGTATCACCTATCAGAGCTAGGTTCCGTCCAAACTTGAACTTCAAAACTCATTAACCTGTAACAACTGGGATTTTGCAAAAGCATGACCAAACCAGTCAAACATAAACAAAGAAGGAGGTGAGTTTTGAAATCATGTTAATAGTATAATATAAGTAAGAAGAACATGCAAACAATCATAATAGACCGTATCATAATCACATTACGATATATCAAAATATTTAAGTACATTGTATCATATTATAACATCAGAGTCACTCAAGTAAAATAATTATCTCATTATAATATGCATCAAATCATCTAAGACTATTATTATTACTTGAGAAACACATCAATCACAACAAACAATCACAAGAAATGCAATGTTGTGCATGAGCTTAGACTTTACTTCACAATGTGGTACCATTCAAACTCTGAAGTACTTGGTTAGGAGGCTTGATACTATGCCACCATCCCGGTGGGCGGACAATTCAATTGGCCATATCCGTATAGATCCCCTCACCTAAACCCAAGACACATATACGCGAAAGTCGAGATAAACGTGTGATGCATGGTAGCTCCCGACCATTGGAGTGCTACCTCCAAGTCACTTAGGATTTCCCACCCGAATACCACCAAGGTCTAACAATCTTGCCTTAAGGCTCAACAACAGACTCCCACGATCAGGCTCATGCAGTTGTACTTCCCCGAATCACTACGGTTGTCAGGCCCTACCTATATGGTGACAAAATAATCTCCCACTTCACAAAATCTCAATATTATTTTCACCCCTCGTTGGTCTGTGGTACTCCATTAATTAAGACCATCACTCAAACACAAATTGGAATCACAATTATTTCATCACTATGGAGTTTACTTCAATATTTCATCATAATTTATAACATCACTATTATTAATCGCACGTCATCACATAAACTAATCACAATATTATAACAACAATCATACATCATCGTACAGACTTATCACAAATTTATAAAATCATAATTATTTAATTATACATCATTGTAATCACATAAACTTATTAAAATGCATCCACCTTTTATTATCATACCACGTAAACCTGGCTAATCAAACATATACATAAAATTCATTCGACATCCATATCACAATAATATTAATATTCCCACATTTAACGATTAATAAATAAAATATCGATAATAATATCAAATGCCCAACATTAACGAAATTAAATCAAATATCACAAGTATATTAAATACCACACATATACGAAATCAATCAACACCTTATAAGTATTTTATGTTCCATATTTTAATCTCACAATTTCCATTTTTGCACATTAATTAATTTATCACTCAAAGGGCTACTGTGGTACATAGCGAGCCCCGAATGAATCGTTGGAAAATACGGTTTTCCCGTTTATCTCACCAATATATTATACTCATGAATGTAAACACTTTTCTCACCCTTTACCTTATTTCGATACGCTTTCACACATGAATACGATTCCATGAGCACACAATCTTGTTCTTTGAGTCTTTGTCCTTCAATCGATCTAACTCGACAATTTATGGGTAAACATCAAAATAAATTTTGAATGTTAGTGGATAATATAACGCAACTTTCACGCAATCGTTTTGGGCATTCTGTAACACCCGTTTTTCAAAGCGAGGGGATAATATTTTTTTTTTTTCAAAAGAATTAAAGTAAAACAGAGAAATAAAGAAGGTACACTTTGGATAAGTAATTAAGTCATTATAGTTTTCAAGCAGCGAAAAAGTTCTCAATCCAGAATTCCCAATATTTAACATAACAAAGGTAGTACAGTAATACCCAATTAAAAAAAAAACGCAAACCCAAAGAAAACATTGTTCCTCTGTGTCAACTCTTATCTGATCATTTACAAGACAACTAAAACACCCGATGTGATTCCACGCGCCCCGTGAGAATCCTCCTAATGTAGCTGCAGTCAAGATCTCCATTCCTGTCCGTAGGGTAGACCGGTAGGACGTCTGATCTCATTGAGGCAAAGCCCAGATTCCACATATGTAAGTGGTCACCAACGAAAATAAAGTTAACACATAAAATTAGTTGGTATCCTCAAAATAAAAACCTTTTTCACTAAGCATGCACCTAAACAGGATTTACATATGCGTAAAGAAATATGTAAATTGCATGCCAAATTACAAGTGAAATCAAAATAAAGATTCTCAAACATAAAGTATTACATAACTGACCAAAGATTGAATAATCATTGAGGCAATGCGATTATTAACTCAAAAATACGACTTTTGCTGAGCAATCGATGCCAATCGATTGGTACAGTTTCTGCTAGTTATCTGCATGACCAAATCGATTCTAAGTCGATTTTGTCATTTTGATAAGTCCTGTGTTGCTAAATCGTTTCCAAATCGATTTTGGCAGTTTAACTGAGTCCTCTGCCCTCACTGCAATGTTTCCCAAATCGATTCTAAAAGATCTTTGAAGACATATTTATACAATCGATTGGAAATCGTTAGGTCTAAAAATGAAATCCCTGCAACTCATCCATGATTGGGAATCGATTTCCTGCTATCTTTCCAAAAAATACTTAAATCTAATTCATATCCTGATGCATCTCTCACAGAACAACACAACAAAGAAACGTAGTCGTAAAACGTACAATTATACGGTCAGTACGTTTACGAGGTGCCACCATCGGGTCGGCCCAAACTTACTAACGTAATCTACAACGTACTGCATATCACCGGGCACCGTCGTTTCCAAGGTGCCACTATACGGGGTGCGACAGATTTACTAAAATCTTAAAGTAAACAAGACATTAAGAGATTCCCATTCTTAATCTCAGCTACTTAATCCAGGGGTAGTCTCTCACGGACAAACCCTGTGCAGTCTCTCACGCAAACACAATTCCTAGGAACGTAGTCGGAAACGTACCAGATCACGTCAAGTACTGTTTACGCCGAGGTGCACTTCGTCGGTGCAGCAGACTTACCAACGTTAAAAATTCGGTACGTACTACCTATACGGACACGTACCGTTTTCCAAGGTGGCCACTACGCGGGTCGGAGATTACCGAAACACACATACTAACGAACATTAAAGAGATTCCCATTCTAATTTCATTTTACTTAACGATTTTCAAAACAATATTCAGGAATAAGTCATTTAGAATTTCATTCTAATACTCTGTTACTGAAACGATTTCAAAAACAAACATTAAGTAACGAGACATTAGGATTCCCCATTCTTAACGCCTGTTAACTTAAACATTTCACAAACAATGTTAAGTACAGAAGACATTAAGGATCCCCATACTTAATGCCAGTTAACTTAAACGATTTTCAAAAACACAATATTAAAGTAACCGAGACAAGTTAGCAATTCCCTAATCTTTGACGCCATTAACTACAGATTTCAAAACAATATAAGTACCGAGACATTAGAGATTCTCCATTTATCACGCCCAGTTAACTAAACGATTTTCAAACAATGTTAAGTAAACCCAGACTTAAGATTCCATTCTTTAAACGCCCAGTTACTTAAACATTTTCAAAAAACAATACTTAGTACGAGACATTAAAGTCCCCATTCTTAAATACAGCTCAGCTTAAAAAACTCTACGAAAACATTTTCAAAAAACGAGAATATTAAGGGAGCATTTAACGAGACATGCGATTAAGAGATTCCTGACATTCTTAAGCCAGTTAACTCCG
>PGTU02009769.1:0-11812 GCA_002896215.2 Cicer echinospermum
TGGTATACTTTTTTATTACCAAATTAAGTTTAAGTCCCCATATTTTTTAAAATAAATTTTTAGCTTACGTGAAAAAAAAAGTTATAGCTGAATTAAAAAATTAAATTTGAACGAGCTTTATCTAAATAAGTGTTGCGTTTCAATTTGTAATTTCTATATCAATATTTATATGTCCTTTTGTAGTTGCTTTTGCCAAAAGGTTTGCCTTAATTTAATTTGAAATTTGACTCTTGGCCCAAAAAAAAGGACTTCTTCTTTCCATTTATATAGAGAATACTACATTATTATTTAGCAACATTGCAATTGTAATCCTCCAAGAAGCGACATGGCTTACACAAATTCATATATGTTGCTTGGTTTGGGAGTTTTTATTATTTTATCTTCTCAGGTTCTAGCTCAAGATCCTCAACTTCCCCCTCCTCCTCCACCTCCTCCTCCTACAATTATTTGTGAGTCATGCTAGCCTATAATGTATTTTTCTACGTCAAAGGCAGATGTTTAAAAAAATATGATTTGATACATGTATAAATATTTTTGGATAAACACACATTCTAATTAAATTTATTAAAATGCTATAAATATAATTCTTAAGTCCTAGTTCAACTGGTAAATGACATTATTGTTAGGTTGGACGTCTTGTGTAAGTTAATTATGGTGGAATTTACCATCTCTTGTTTAAGATAAATAAAATTTAAATTAATATAAAACTAGGACCCTCAAATTAAACTTATTAAAATGATATTAATATTAAACTTAGAACTTTATAATTATTTGGTTTCAATATGATTTTAGTTCCTAAAATTATACTATTTTTCATTTTAACCTTTCTATGTTTTTTTATTTGGATTAAATCCTTGCAAATATATCGTTTTAAATTCTTATGTTAGTTTAAGGGATCACATGGTGCGATTCTATTGGGTCACATTTGATCTCAAGGACTAAATATAACATTTTTTAAATTTGCAGAGATTAAAATCAAACAAAAATACATACAATGACTAAAATTAAACAGAATATATATAACTACAGGAACTACCAATCTATTGACGACCTCAAAACTTTTATTATCGGCCTATACGTTTTATAAGCAAGTTAGAAAACATACTTTATAAAGCGTTTATATTATAGATTTCTCATTTCACTTTATATATATTCTGATATAGCTATTTCTCCATTAGTTTATCTTTTAAACCCAATGCACCAGTGCGATAAAGTTATGCTGGCCTGACTGCATTGAGCTAAGTGACACTGCCTAGAATGCTGATCAGAATGACTTATATCGTGCAAATTCCTTGATTAAAAGAGAATGTTGCTAATCTATTCATCAAAGCCGTAAATTTCTAAATCACTATATTTGATGAGAAGATAAACTTTCCAAAAGAAAATGAGAAAGATAACGTTTCCTTTAACTGATAGCGAAGAGTAAGTTTTAAAGAAATGACAATTAAGACAAAATTTCACATAATGAGGAGAAAGACACAGTTTCAAAAATGGGCAGCAGAAGAAATGTTATTCTAAAGTGACAAGGAAGAATAAAGTTTTCAAAAATGATAATAAAGATAAAATTACAAATTAAAAAATGAAAAATTCCAAATGTGACGAAGAAGATAAACTTTCTTTAATAAAATAATCAAATGTGCTGAATAATATTAAGTTTTCCATAAATTCCCCATGTATTAATAGCATGCAAAAATGTATATATTAACTGTATAAATAGAAGGGTGAAAGTAGACCTTCTGCTTATAACTAGCCATATATATGCATCAAAGAGTTATATATAGTTCATATCGATATTTGGGGTATGATAATGATATGAGATGTCAAACTTTACATACATACACCTTCAATACTTCTTTAAATAGGACGAATTAAATTAAATAAATCCAAACTTCAAATAATTTAGAAACTCATTGGTATAAGTTTTAGTAATAGATATTGTAACATCCTAATTTTTAGAACTATTATTAACAAAATTCTAAAAGTGAAAATGTGGATTATTATTATTATTATTATTTAATATCAGACTAAAGTAAAATAGTTATTTGCTCTAAATCAAATAATAAATTTTCTTTTATTAACTTCCTCAATAAAAGCATAATCATTACGATTACAAACAAGCAAGTATTTGCGTAAATAAAATAACGAAATCCTAAAGCTAAGACTCTTGGCCTTTTTCTACCCAATAGAAAACCTAACTTGTCATGATTTTGAATGCTTGTGAAGAATTCTCCCAACTTTGACTAACACTAGTGTTAAAAAGAAAAATCAGAGCCTCCAACTGCACTTCATCGTTCTACTCGATTCTTCATCTACTAGATCAACTTACCTCCCTAGCGTTACAACCAAAGAGAAAGTACATATCGAAAATCATATATAAAAAAGTAAGGGTCATCTCCAAATAACAAATAATATATATATATATATATATAATTGTACAATTGAAATTAACATCATGTAATCAATAAAACAAGCACAACACATTAACACAAGATCCACACGGCAAATTATTTCCAACACTCCGCAAGGAAGAAATTTCCCTCTTAGACAACTCAAATATTTCCGCTCAGAGTTTAGTTCTCAACACTCCCTTAAGTAATGGTTGGAGACACGCTATGTATGTATGAATGATTCACATTTGTGAATAACCCAAGTAGGAATACTCACAAAAGTAGTTGGGCTTTGTCTTCGACTTGTCCTAAATCCGCTTGATTTAGAAACAAAGTCATACGATTAGTAACCTCTTATCCCTAATCATTCTAGCTCATGCAAATGAAATTCAACTATAAATCAAAATGGCGTATAACTCATATTAAGCATGTACTCAAACTTAATTTAAACAACACAATGGAATATCGCGTGGTAGGACAATACAATTATAGCACCTTCATTTCAAATAGGAATGTGAATGGAGTGATACCCTTATCGTCTGGGAGCGTTGTTATTGTAACTCTTACGCAACGGTCTCAGTTTCTTATACTCTATACCTTCACAAATTAATTACCACTCACTTAGTATCAAATGTATCCATTTCTATGATTTTATGGTTCCTTTTGTAGTTAACAATCATCTTTCATAAATCGTGTATTGCAATAGAAAAATACATCGCACTTAGTAGGGAACACTGGTAAACACAATTAGCTCAAGATTGACAATATACTAAGTGTTTGAGCACAAGATTGACAATTAATTGACAACTAACACAAAACTCACTCAGTCTAATTGGACAAACCAGACTCTGATATCACTAATGTGACACCCTAAACTCCAAAATAACATATATAATAATTTATACTAGATTTTTTGTTTAGGAAAATTCAGAGCAAATAAGAATATTTGTTTCCAAGAAAATTTATTTCCAAGGAAATAAATACTTTTATAAATCAATTAGCTTAGCATGATAGGCTAACACGACACAACAATTAGTTAAACACATCACCTTAAACAACTCAAATATGAAGAAAATATTATGATTAATCATTATCGTTTATAGATAAAACTAAGCATGTGAATTTTATTAACAATATTTACTATATTCATTTGAATCAAATAACACATATCTCAAATACATTTTCAAGTTCGACTAACTTCTCAAACAATATTTTACTATTTTTTGTCTCCTTAAAAGGTTGTCTAAATCCTAATAACAATTACTCTACAGTTTTTAAAAAGTTAGACATAATGAGAAACATTTAAAATATTTCACATCTTCAAGAATTACAAACAAAAACACGTATAACAACTCAATGACATACAATCACTTAAGTTTTATTTTTCCTTTTTAAAAGCAAAGTAGTGTGTATATATATTTTCACACATGGTTTCAAACACTCTCAAAGTATAACTTAATTTCAAAGTCTTATACACAACAATTTTATATATTAGAACTCCTACAATTGGTTCTAGCGTCCTTATCAAATTGAGACATATAAACAAATAAGGACTAACACAATGCACTTAGAGTTTATTTCCAGCAAGTTACTTAAAAGATCAAACATACTTAAATTTATGTACACGACTCCATACCAATTCACGTCACATAAAAACAATGTGCATTGAAATTGATGTCACATATGACTTATAATGACTCAAAATTACGTAAGAGATGAATAGATTTTTAACCATTCAAAAATAGAATTAACAAATATTTCTAACAATAATAACAATGAGTTATTGTACCTTTTTTATCGATGATGAGTCATCGGGGTAGTTAGTCTATCTTATCATGTAGTCAACTAGTTAAGGTAAACCTTAATGTAGTCATTCAAATCCAAACATTGGTAATTAAAAAGTATTTTTAACTTTGTCAAGAGTGCGAAAGGTGTGTCACAACTCCTACTCCTTACTTCAAGTTAAAAATTCACTTAAATACACATCACATAATATATTTTGAACTTACAAAGTAACTAACGATGACACTTACATCAATATATAATCAATAATCCGTTTGAAACAATATAGAACTATTTCACTTTTAGATGTTCTCACTACTCTAAACTCTATACACTATTTCCCAACAATTAGAACACTTGACAAAAAATTTAATACTTTACATAATCATATACACATTCACATAATAATTCAAAAAATTAACACCAGATTTTACGTTCAATCTCATACACTCAAATGATGATTCTAACATGCGCAACATACTCTCATAGAAGGCTAGCTGCTCAAATTGATCACGCTAAATTTCTTTTGAAATTAATCGTCACTTAAAAGTTACAACAACTAAAATAGAGATTGTCCAAGTAGCAGATACGATCAATAATTATTTACTAAGAAGATACAACACGCTACCAAATCAAATTAAATCTAGTAGTACATAAACCACTTTAAAAGGTTACACAGCATTCTAAAAATGGATTTCTAAACTTAAATTATGCTGAGGCAATAATCAATTATTCACACACTTTCATAGGAATCTTGAAATAACACCGCATAACCATCAATTTTAATTGCATTTTCAAAGCATAACCATCAATTTTAATTGCATTTTCAAAAAATAACGATTATTCGAGAATAAATAATCGATGGGTACACCTCGTTTATTTCATAAAGCGAGAGGTGTTATTTTTTTCAAAAGAAATTAAAATAAAACAGAGAAATAAATAAGGTAACACCTTTGGATAAGTAATTAAGTCATTATAATTTTCAAGCAGCGGAAAAGCTCTCAAACCATGAATTCAAAATATTAACATAACAAAAGTAGTACAGTCTTCCAGTTTAAAAATAAACGCAACCCAAAGGAAAGACATCCGTTCCCTCTGTGTCAACCTAGTCTGATCATTTTACAAAACAACTAAACACCCTGAGTGATCTCCACGCGCCCCGTGAGATCCTCCTAACGTAGCTGCAGTGAAGCGTTCCCATCTCCATTCCCGTTCGTAGGATACGAACCGGTAGCATCGTCCTGGCTCTCATCTGAGGGCAAAGCCCAGATTTCCACAATAGTTGTAAAGGGTCACCAGCCGAAAATAACAGTTAACACATAACATTTAAGTTTTAAATGCACAAAATAATCTTTCAACTTAGCATGCACCTTAAAAGGGTTTCCATATGCCAAACATTCATAAACAAGGTTGAAAAAAATTGAAGTTTTAACAAAAAAACACTGTTGTATTCGAATACAGCATCTTGTATTCCGAATACAAGGTTGTTTCAACATTTCAGCAGCAAAAAATAGCACGTTGTATTTCGAATACAACAGTCTGATTCGATACACTGTAAGTCAGTAGACAAAAACAGCATTCTGATTCGAATACAGCTTCTTATTCGAAACATTAATACACATCAGACAGCAACAGGAAAACAGCAAAAATCAGCAAAATCAGCTTTTAAAGGGTTTCGAAACCCATCAACACTTACACACAAATCCAAACAATCACACTTAGCAATAATAGAGCAATCACCACGACATGCTTGAGTTCGAAATAGTTTCTGCTCAATCACACTTACAAACAATTACCCAAAATCATCCACACTTGGCAATTATAACACAATCACACACAACATAAGTTTCGAAATGGGTATTGCCAATCAAACATGTTATTCACCAAATTCCAAAACATACAACCTTAACACGGTATAAACACAATACTACGCAGACAAAATGAACATTATCACATCTCACCAATTAACAGGGTGTCCGTCATACTCCTACGGACAAACTACATGTCAGATTCTTTTACAGGGCGGAGCAACTACAACTCACACAGAAACGTAAGTTCGTAAACACGTAGCTCACCCTATCACCGGGTCTTCCTACTGTTTACCGAGGTGCCACACTGATCACGGGTGGTAGCACAACTTACCAAACGTAATCGCTAAAGGTACTGCTTAGCACGGGGCCCGTATCGTTTACCAAGGTGCCACCTATCGCGGGTCTGCACGAAGTTTACCCAAACCAAGTACACATAAGTAAACAAGACATAAGACAGATTTCCCCATTCTTATTTCTCATTTAACTTAAACCAGGGCAGTAGTCTCTGCACGGACAAACCTGTGCAGTCTCCACGGGACAAACCCAATCCACCAAGGAAAGTAAGTCGTAAAGTACTACCTATTCACGGGCCCGTACGTGTTTACCGAGGTGCCACCTACCGTTACCAAGGTGCCACCTATCGCGTCAGCACGATTTACCAACCACACACTAAGTAACGAGACATTTAAGAGATTCCTCATTCTTAATTTCTCATTTAACTTAACGATTTTCAAAACAGACATTCAGTAAATAAGTCATTAATAGATCCCCATTTCTTAATACTCATTTAACTGAAACGATTTTCAAATATTAATAAAAACAAATCTTAAAGTAACCAAAGACATTAAGAGATTTCCGCATTCTTAACGCCCAGTTAACTTAAAATTTTCAAAACAAATATTAAATAACCAAGACATTAAGAGATTCCCCATTCTTAAGTTAACTTAACAAATTTTCAAAACAAATATTAAGTAAACGAGACATTAGAGATTCCCCATTTCTTAAGTCTCATTTAACTTAAACGATTTTCAAAAACAAAATTAAGTAACCAAGACATTAAGAGATTTCCCCATTCTTAACGCCCAGTTAAGAGATAACAATTTATTTCAAAAACCCCATGTTAACTTATTAACGATTTTCAAAAGCAAACATTAAAGTAACAAGACATTTAAGAGATTCCCCATTCTTAACGCCCACTTAACTTAAACAATTTTCAAGAACAAAATATTTCAAAACAGTAAACGAGACATTAGAGATTCCCCATTCTTAATTCCATTTAACAAAACGATTTTCACAACACACACATTAAGTAAACCGGATATTGAAAGATCCCCATTTTTAATACTCGTCTTAACTCCAATGGTTCTTCAAATTTCACAACAAAACCAACTCAAAAACATATATCAAATTCAATTCACAATCCACACCAAAACACATCAAAATTTCATCGGTATTAACTTGAAACATGTCAAAATACTCGAACACAATCACACAACATAACACTCAAACATCAAATTTTCATTTACCCATAATCTACAAATGAGTTAAGTTCATTTTCCACGAACTCCATCAAATATAACCAAACCTAACTCTAAGATTTTTACCATAAAGTCTTAGATCCATTTTCCCCAAATCATACTCAAACCCTAACAAGATCCTTCCACACAATCACAGATAAGATCCCTAAATGCAAACTAAAAGTTGGAAGGAGCCCTTACGCTTAACGTTAGCTTTTAACGTGCGTTTCCGGATACGCGAGTAAATCCGGTAAAAATCTGCGCTCGCAAGTCGCCTCAAGTTGGTCCGACTAGCACGTAGCATGGTAGAGTCAACTTTCCCTTCTATCTCTTCGCGAAACGAAGCTTAGATCTAGATGAAACGGGAGTTTTGTGTCTTGAATCCCTAATACTGTTTTTTCTTCGTTTTCGAATCAAAGAGGAAGAGTGGAGGTGAGAAATCCTTGTTCTATCACCCACCCAACCTTGGGTTTCTAATCTTGAAGAAAGGAAGCGAAGAAAAACGAAAATGGAGGAAGGAGGGAGAATGGGTTCTCGCGCAGGGAGGGAGAGGAAGATGGAAAATTCTGGTTTTCTTTCCTTTCTCTTTCTTTCCTTTGTTTTTCCTTTCTTCCTTTTTCCTTCTTTCCTTTATATAACCTTTTCTTTTCCTTTTCCTTCCTTCTAATTTCCTTTCTTTCTATTCTCTCCAAACAAACATATATACATAAATGTATATATATATATATCTTAATTGTAACTTAACAAATATCTTCATATTCATTAAAATTACCATTTCACCCGTAACGCATAAAATTCTTCGTAAAAGATTCACCGCATTTAATTCAATTTATTTATCGACGAGTAATTCTTATCGGCATCAAAGTAACTTTTTGATCATATAAACTCCAAAATATTATTAAACTTGGCTAAAAAGCTCCGAGCCAAAATCCAAAATACATAAAAATACATAAAGTGTACCTTTAAAATTATGGGTCTTAAGATTGTTTTCTCGGTCTCCATAAATTCAAAAGGCGCTCAAAATAATCGATTATGAATATTGATAACCAATTATTTTTAAGCTCTAAGCATGACATGTAAAAAATAATAAATTGTTATACTTAAATAATCGATATTTTGGAAATATAATGCTAGAAATTCTATGTGCTTGTATTTTATGTTGCTTCATCCTTGTTTTGTAGATATGTTTCGTCTTTCATTCTTAATCATCTTAACACATTCTTATCATCATTCTCACTCATCCATGACTCCCAAGAGTACATAGTGCGAAAATAATGGCGAAACTTCTGATAATGGTTCAATCGAAGTTCTTCTCCAACACTCTTTCATCTAGAAGCATTTGAAAAATACCAAACAGAGAAAAATGTTCATGGACTATATTTTTATGAGGGTGACACTTTCAGTTTCCTGCCCCTATTGGACAATGTTGGACTCACCATGTTCCTTGTTATACTAGAAGACGTTTATCCATAATTAACTTGAGTTTTCAACTGCAAACCTTTGATTCACTGATGGTATTATGACTTTTGAGTTTTTACCAATCCATATTCGTTTGGCTTCGAATGTTGGCATATTTTGGGGCTGCCTGATAACTCTTTATCATATGCATATTTTTCATTATTTTTAGACTTATTTATCTGTAATCATTATTAACTAAAGAATTATTTGATATATTTTTTGATTTTAGTCTTGGATTTTAAAACATATTTTTGAAGTTTGCGTGTGTTTCTTTTTTTAGTGCAGTGTGTGAAGAAGAACTTCAGCGATAAAAAAAATCTGTTAAAGAGAATAAAAACTTTAATATCTTATTTATGATATCATATTTCTCTAAATACACATGTAACCAATTCAACTTTGTTGCTCAATGAAAATAGTTACAATATCAATGAACTGATTATAGAGATTCTTGATTTAATTCCAAGACTTACTCTACTAAGTTATTCATATAAAAATTCTTTGTAATAACTATAGTAAAATTACACATTACACTCTTAATTTCCCTTATCACCTATCAGAGCGGGTTTCTCCAAACTTGAACTTATAACCTGTAATAACTACGATTTTTGCAAACGCAGGGCCAAGCCAGTCAAACACAAACAACGAAGGACATAAAGTGAGTTTGAAATCATGTTGATATGTAATTACAAATAAGAGGAACACGCAATTAATCATCAATACCGTATCCATTACACAAACATTCTTCAATGAAAACTCCACATTAATATAGTCAAAATCAAAGAATCCATACACTTCATTTACATCAAACCGGTCGCATAAATTATTACACACATAATACATATTAATCACCAACAGAAACAACCACAAGAAAATGCAATTGCTGATGCATTAGCTTAGACTCTACTTCACAAGTAGTATCATTCTAACCTCTGAAGTACTTGTTAGGAGGCTGATACCTATGTCACAATCCGGTGGTACGGAACAATTCAAATTGGCCCTGTCCTCATAGATCCCCTCAACTCAACCTGAGACACATATACGTGATAGTCGAGGTAAACGTGTGTTGCGTGGTAGCTCCCGACATTTGGAGTGCTACCTCCAAGTCACCTAGGAATTCCCCACCCGAATACCTCCAAGGTCTAACAGTCTTGCCTTAAGGCTCGACAGCAGACCGCCACGATCAGGCTCATTCAGTTGTACTTCCCCGGAATCACTAGGCTTGTCAGACCCTACTTATATGATGACAAAATAATCTCCACTTCACAAATTCACAATATTTATTGTCTCCCCTCGTTGGTATATGATACTCCATTAATACCGTCATCTCAGACACAAATTGAAATCACAATATTCTCATCACAATTTATAACATCACTATAATTAATCATACATCATCATCATCATCACATAAACTCATCACAATTTATAGAATCACTATCATCAATCATACAGCAACACATATATTCATCACAAATTTATCACATCACCATTATTAATCATACATTATCATCATTACATATAATTATCACAACACATCTATTTTTTATTATAACATCATTTAAACTCATCTAATCAAACATATGCATAAAATTAATTCAACAACCAATATCACAATAATATCACACACCACACATTTAAAGAAATTAAATCAAATATCACAATAATATCAAATGCCACACATTTAACGAAATTAAATCAAATATCACAATAATATCAAATGCCACACATTTAACGAAATTAAATCAAATATCACAATAATATCAAATGCCACACATTCAAACAAATTAAATCAATCAACACCCTACAAATATTTCTATTCTATATTTTAATCTCACAATTTCTATATTTTCACATTAATTAATTTATCCCTCAAAGGGCTACTGCCATACGTAGCGAGCCCCGGATGAATCGTTGGGAAATACGGTTTTTTCGTTCACCTCACATTAATTAATTACACTCATGAATACAAACGCTCTCACCCCTTACCTTATTTTCACGCTTTCACACATGAATATGATTCCATGAGATAACAGCCTTTGTCCTTTGACTCTTTGTCCTTCAATTGATCTAACTCGACAATTTATGGGTAAACGTCAAAAATAGATTACGAGAAGACACTCTAAAAATTAAATTTCCAAAATCGGTCAAGTAAACTTACCATTAATTAGAAAACTAATCAATGGATAATATAACCACTTTTCACACGGTCGTTTTGGCGTTGGTTTCACTCAAATCAGAATTACGGTGAAGAAGAACGGTGCAAAATAATGAATTCTACAAACGGAGAAGTCGGGTATTTTAGAGAGAAATTGGGGTTGTTAAAAATCTGGAAAAGTATGTTTAATTGACTAACTAAATGTATAAAATAACATACTGAAATTTCGATAGAAACGGAGAAAATTTTCTGAGACAGTTATCGACCGCCGGTATCAATTTTTCCTCCAATTTTTCTTGGAAGCCGTTGACGCGTAACTTGCTCTCTCTCTCTCTCTCTCTATGCTCTTTATCTTTTATTCTTTAATTAGGTTTTACTTGGGCTTTACCCATGAAATACATTTTAATTTTTATTTATTTATTTTTAATAAAACTAACAACTACCCAAGTTATTTTTTTAACACTTTTTTTTTAACACAATATAATTACTAATATTTTGAAACTAATACTTGATAGATTAGAGAAATTAAAATAATTGACCTTTAAAAAAATAAATATTATTAACAACTCAAACTCTCATATTCAAATTAATCACTATAATTATACTTATTTTTCAAAATACTCACGATATAATAATATATCATTAGAGAATAATCAAAATTATAAAATAAATAAATATAACAACAAGATTTTATGTTAATTA
>PGTU02009770.1:0-10192 GCA_002896215.2 Cicer echinospermum
GTGCACCATTGATGTCAATTCTTTGGACAGTAACACCAACTGCTAGTGGTACTCTTGTTGCAACGATCAAATATTGACAATAAGACATGTCAAACAATAAACCTTCCTTTGGGCTGATTTATTGCTCACATGTATACCAAATAATTGTCACGCATTTATCATCGCAGGTGTACATGTAATTCTGCCAAATATCAACCTTCCTTTGGGCCGGTCAATACCCGCATGAATAAACATATACACAGCCATTTGACACTCTTCACGAGCAATTTAGACAAGAGAGGTCACTTTGGCGACGTCAAGTTTCAATTAACTCATTCAAAATGTCAAACTTGACTTGAACATATATTTATTATATCCAAATAAAACAATATTAAAAAAAAAATTATTTTTCACTAATATAAACTTTATTTCATTAGTATTCGATAATTATTGTTTTATCAAAAAAAAAAATGGATGAGAAGCTAATTAATTTAGCCATGAAATTTAAAATAACAAACACGTTAAAAATTATACTGAAGAACATTTTGCAATGTTAGTACTCAAATATATATATCAAAATTCCCAAATTACAAACCCTAATTTTTCAAACACGTTAAAAATATGGATTCCATAATATATATATCAAAATTCCCAAAATTCCCAAATTACAAACCCTAATTTTTTCAAACACGTTAAAAATATGGATTCCATAATATATATATCAAAATTCCCAAATTACAAACCCTAATTTTTCAAACACGTTAAAAATATGGATTCCATAATATATATATCAAAATTCCCAAATTCCTAAATTACAAACCCTAATTTTTCAAACATGTCAAAATTCCCAAATTGAATCCTAAACAAAGACAATAACCGAATTTCATCATGAATTAAACATGCTAGGCTCTGATACCAATTGTTGAAAAAACCTTAATAACGTTGTGCTCAACAATCCATGTCAATTACATGATGAATAGCCAAAGGCGGAAGCGTACCTGTGGGAATTGCCATTAATGAAATCCTGAGATGATGATGATAGAGCCAATGAGTTGGGTGATCTTCCTCAGCAAAACACCCTGAAGACCTTGCTCTCTTGATGGGGATAGAGAGAACCAGAGAGTTTTCTCCTTTAGGGTTTTGAAACTGAACAGTCTTGTTGTGTTTGCCTTGGGGACCATTACCCTATATATAACTATTATTAGCTATATCCCAAATTGCAGTATTTCCAATTCAGCCCCTCATTAAATTAGAAACTGCCTGGTATCTACACTATTAATTTTCATAACTATTATGCTCTTTAGCCATAAGCTATTATATATTATTTGACCCATAGTTTATTGGCTAATTATAGATAATGAACCTAACACACTTTATTATTAAAATTACATATGTGGACCCATAAATCTTAACATTTTCAATTTGTGAAATGCTTGCAGATTTTTTTTAAGGTAAAAATAGAATGCGTAGGCATCAGCATGAGGAAAAGAGTAGCAATCATTCTGGGGTATTATTACTGCATCATTAAG
The DNA here is from genome assembly GCA_002896215.2 of Cicer echinospermum. Lineage (NCBI taxonomy): Eukaryota > Viridiplantae > Streptophyta > Magnoliopsida > Fabales > Fabaceae > Cicer > Cicer echinospermum. The sequence continues at coordinate 1,509 of PGTU02009770.1, forward strand.
AATTTTACTAAGGAACCCATAGAGGCTAAAACCACATTGAAAAGAAAAAAGAGTTCCTAGCAAAAATGACAATTTTACAGGCGCTTTTTTTAATCGCATTTCAGGCGCTTTTTCAAAAAAACAAGTGCTGTAGAATCGCGCACTGTAAAAGATACAACAGCGCTTTTAAAAAAGCGCTATAAAACATGTAGATGTAATGCGCGCTTGTTTTGCACATTTTACAGCGCTTATTTGAAAAAGCGTTGTAACATGCATACCCGTAATAAATATATTGGGTGCACATTTTACAGCGCTTTTGCGAATAAGCGCTGTAAAATGCACACCAAATATATGAATTATGGGCATTTTACAGCGCTTATTTGAAAAAGCGCTGTAAAATACATACCCATAATAAATATATTGGGTGCACATTTTATAGCGCTTTTTCGAATAAGCGCTGTAAAATGCACACCAAATATATGAATTATGGGTATGCATTTTACAGCGCTTTTTAGAAAAAACGCTGTAAAGTGTACACCCAACATATGAATTTTGCAGCACTTTTTCAAAAAAGCGTTGTAAAATGTGTGTGTGTGTGTTTTTTCTTAACGTTGTAAATTAAATTTTTGAAAAAGCGCTTTTTAGCTTTTTATGGCATTTTTTTTAGAAAGCGCTGTCTTTTATCTTTTTATCCAAAATTATTTTGATCCAGAATCAGTTCACACAACAACAAAACATATTCAAATACAATAAGCATTCACACAATCAGTAGGCAAAAAACAGAACTCTGTAACTTAATTAACATATATGTAACTCTGTAATTTACAACATAATTAACTACATTCAGATACATATATATAACCTAATTTACAACCTAATTAACTACATATACATTGAACCTAATTTACAACCTAATTAACTACATATTCATATGCATGTTCATATATTGTGTCCTATGATCATATACATATAATAACTAACAGAATATACAGAATATGCACAAGCTACCATATAATATTTAGATCCCTTGCCCAACAGCATGCTATTTCCCAGAAAATCAAATAATTTGCATTTCAAGCACATACTGACACCATTCTTCCTTTAATTCCATTAGATCTTCATCAGAATATGATGGAATGGAATTGTCAAAGTACTGCAATATAAAAATTGAACATATTATATTAAGTTAGTATCAAATATATAGATAATTTAATTATATATGAAAATCATATAATGAAAATACCGTACCGTTTCTGGGATAATAGTTTTATTCTTGTTAACAATCTCCTTCATGAATCTCAATACGTAGTACCCACAGTCGATGTTGTTTGTTTGACGAGGGCACTGTAAAATAAAAACATATAAGCCAATAAAATATTTGTGCATTAATCGTAAAGGCATATATTTGTAAATGAAAATTTAAAGGCATATATTTCAAACCTTTATTGGGATCCATGTGATGTTATTAGACTTTTGCTTCGACACTGTAGCACCTCTTTGAGCTCGAAAAACTTGTAAGGCATTATCGAATGAATAAATGTGATTATTATAGCATGAACAAACACATTATATATATATATATGTAAGAAGTAAATGAATATTACTTACGTGTCGAACATAGTCTTTATTTCGGAGTGATTGTTGTAATTGCCATGCAAGGGATCTAAATAGTATATAACTTCAGAGACCGCATTGATTGCAAATAAAACCCAATGTGCCCTACAACAACAAAAATTTGGTTAAGCAATTTTGTTTATACACAACTAATAAATTAAAATCATATCAATTAAAAAAGATATAAATAAATAATATATAATTACGTACCCTGAATTATATGGTGCGAAGAACAATTTATCCTTTTCTTTATTTCCTAATAACATATCTACAATGTATTTATTTACATTTACTGGATCGAGTTTGCACATCGACAGCTTATGCGGAGACAATAATGAGTATTTATTTGACAATTTCCTCGTGCACACGACCTTCTCATACAAAAACCTTCAATGAAAATTTTAAACTAGATTAATTACCAATACATTTAATTAATTAGCAATAAATGCAATTAAAAATATTTTTTACCTTATGTACAAGCACAGGACAGTAGCACTAACCTCCATATGGTTGAGAAGTTCGTATATGTGCTCCTTTTCGAGAAATTCATCATACTCCTCTCCGAATATAGCTTTATTCATCGGTACGATGCGCGAATCGTCGTTGTTGTCCATGTTCTGTTTTACTTGGATGTCAAGACACGCCCCGTGTTTAGCAAGGCGTGGCTGACTTATTTTAGGAACAAGGGCAGCAGCGACCGATATTCCCCGATCCAGTTTTCTTGCTACAATTTTGGCAGCTTTATTACCCTCCAGCCTTTGTAGTTTGGCAGCCCTATTACCCTCCAATGTTGGAGGTTTGATGGCTCCTTTTGGCTGTATGGGTGGTTTATTTAATTGGATCTACAAAAATGAGGTTAAATGTTAGTTTATTGAATCTGAAAAAATGACAAACCTTAGGGAACAAATGTGACAAACCTTTTTGGGAGATGTAACTGATTTGTTTCTGGGAATCTTTTTTTCGAGGGCAACAAGGTGGGTGGGCCATGCCACGTAACTACCAATAGCTTCACCCAATAACTGCATATCTCCATCGTTGTCCGGTATCGGCAACAATGCAGTTGGTTCGAAAGCAACAACAGGTGATACTTTGACATGGCCCGTAGGGATCGGAGTATTGTGCAATACTTCTCCCGAAGTATTGTACAATTTTCCTTTTCCCGCCTTCCGATGAGTAGGCGAGGACAAGTATAACACGCATGTAGTGACACCTTAAATCAAGTAGTTAAAACATAAGTACGGTTAATATATAAGTTTGTTTAATACATAAGTAATTACATAATCAAGTAAGTAATTAATTACCTCGGGAATAATTTTGAGACCGACATTGCAACTCGCGGTTTCACTCTCCATTTGTATTTCATGTTGGAGTTGATCCGAGAGTTGATTGTCTTTGCTCTGTAAGAATTTTGAGCTTCTCTAATACTTCCTCGTTGGAAGGTTTTTGGCGCTTCTATTGAGAAAAATACATTTTGGGAGTTACGCCAAATCCTTTCCCCCTAACCCGACCGGAATACTCAGGGACATTAAACACTTTACCCAGAATGTCCCTGCAAGTATCCTTGTTGCCCTCTTGAGTTTCAGAACTTTATTAACACGCGCTTCCTTCCATAATCTATGACGACCCAAGGGTTGATCGGCTTGGGTGTCTTGTCGCTATTCGTTAAGATCATAAACAAAATAATACAAATTAGTTACACACTATAGTTTATAATACAAATTACTTCATTATATAAAAGTGATGTTTAATTACTTACAAGTTTTTGATCAAGGCGTGCATATCCCATACGTGATTTTTTGTATGGGTGGGTTGGATTGCTTGCCCTTTCGCGATTTGCCTTACTAATATTCTATATAAAAAAAATAGCAATTGTGTAAAAATTTAAAATACTCTACGAATATGAATAATAAAACACAAATGCTAATAAATTAATCACTTACGACAAATGCGGGGTCCAAACATTTGGAAACAAATGCACTCCATTCCTCATTTGATATATAATGTTTATATATTTTTGGAGCTTCAACATTTGTGTTTCCTTTTCTATCTTTTAGATAGAAATTAGAGAGATGTGATCTAAATCCCCGATGGATTTTCCCAACAAATCTCAAAACATATCTCTTTTGTTCCTCCTCAAGAACAAAAGTAGTCTGCAATGAACAAAATTATAAGTAAAGTATTTCAATGAAAAAAATTATAAATGACAAAAGAGTGGATCAAAAAACTTACTTTAATGTCATTCCATATTATATCTTTGGCATCCTTCAACGCCTTATCTCTCCAATCGTCAATCGTAATTGGGATGTTTTGTCGAACAACAGCCCCAATGTAACTAACAAACATTGAGCTGTTGGGGTCAATTGGCTGACCACTCTCATTCCAACCAACCTAATAAACTCATATAGTAAGTACATGTTATTTAAAAAAAGATAAAAAAATACACAACAAACAGAGTATAGTATAGTATAACCTCAAACCTGATGTCATTACTCCTTGCTTTAATGACTTTTTGCAAGATAGTTGCACCACGTTTGACTTCATTTTCATAAGTCTTAGAGGTGCCAACTTCTTCATTTTGACATTCTAAATCTTTGTTTGTATCCTTTTAACTACAACAAGTTCAACATACAGTTTAGTATAACATCAACAAGCTCAACATGCATCATGCATTATTCTAAGTACATATCAGTATCAGTATATCTTAAACAAGCTCAACATGCATTTTAATGATTACAAAAAATTAATAACATCAATACCTAAATAATGACGGTTCGAAGAAAGACGAAATGCGAAGAAAAGAGGGTTTGCAGAAAGTTCACAGAAATATGGTTCACAGAAATATGGTTTGAAGAAATACGTAATGAGGGTTACATATTTCAATGAAAATATATTGTGTGCAATGGGAGAGATGATGTAACGCCCCAAATTTTTTGATCCAAAAATTACTTTAAAATATTAGTTTTCTTTTAGAAATAACTATAATTTTTTTTAGAAGTAGTTCATCACGTAATAATTTGAAGATGCGTCAGAAAATGACTTGATATTTTTTTTTTTGTAAAAGAATGTAATGTAATTTACTAAAATATTATTTATTCATTTATTTGCAAAATTAATATTCCAGTTATTAGATCAATATTCATTTATGCTCCAAAATAAAATAAAGTCTCGTTAAGTGAAATTCAAAATAAGCAAGGTTGACTGAAATTAATTACATTCAATTATTTACCAGCAAATGAAATCTCACTTCCGCATTTCTATTAAAAGTTAATGATGAAAAGTAAATAACTTTACAATGTACGACAAAATTTTTAGTAATACAAAATATTATTTTGAAAGTAAAAGTCTCATTTTCCCACGCGCGCGCACCAATCAAATATCATTCATACAACTTTTGAGATCATTAGTACCTAAATATTGGTGTAAGGGGTCAGTTCATCCCACAACAAAAATTAAACCAAATAATAAATTAACAACCATAAAATATGAATATAAAATCCTTTCGTCATAAAAGATTTAAAGAAATTGGTTCTCTAATAGTTTTCAAGATGTATTAACAGTCATAAAATGTATCTAAATAAATCAACTAGCAGCCGTAGAGCAAATAATTAGATCAAAATAAAAATAACAATAGAATATATGCAAGTTATGCATGCTCCTAAATATATATGATCCGGATATAACCAGCCACACAGGCGTCCACACAGAAGTCACTCATACCAATGGGGAAAAATTAAACCAGCCACACAGGCGTCCACAAAGATGCATATGATATGTTATGAAATGATAATGATGCTCAAAGGTACATGTCACCACTCACTTAGATAATCACACAAATCACCAGCCACTTAGGCAACCACAAAGATAACATTATTTAAAACTCAAATCACCAGCCACTTAGGCAACCACAAAGATAACAACATTTAAACCCAAATCACCAGCCACTTAGGCAACCACAAAGATAACAAATATTTAAAACACAAATCACCAACCACCTAAGCAACCATAAAGATAACAATATTTAAAACACAAACCACCAACCATACCACTTAGACAACCACACATATAAAATATTAAAAACACAAATCACTAGCCACTTAGGCAACCACAAAGATATCACTATTTAAAACACAATTAGGCAACCACAAATATAAAATATTCAAGATAAAATTTTAATCACATATGACATCAAAGTTTTATTCTCATGGGCGCTTCCAATCAAGAGTCAATAAATTTGTTATCCCAAATATATAACACACAAACACGTGAATAAATGTCTTACAGTCATAACTTTCATTTTATAACCTATAAAATTGGATTTATAACGTGTTATTGATAGCACTCAAAACTCAAATAACGAATAACACATACAAATATAAATTTTATTTCTTCTACTATAAATTTTCTCCAATTAATCGTTATTTAGTCATACAAATCAAGGTTTGTCGTTAAACACGTCACAAAAATCAACTTAATCATCTTATCATAATTAAAATTAAAACTTTTCACCAATTCCCTCAAGACTCATATAGATTTCTTAAAAATCAAAACTTCAAAACGAAATAGCACAAAAATCGAAACATTAAATAAAAGATATCTTAAAAAAATATTACTCATGAGATCATAATAAAAATCATAACTTTATAATTAAGTACACATAAACGACACAAAAATAATAACTTTACATCAAATATATGACATCAAACATATTACTCATGTTATAAATAATAAAAATCGAAATTTTATAATTAAGTTTATCAAAGCAAACATATTACTCATAAAAACATAATATTATAGTTAAATTCTTTAAGGCAAACAGAAATCAATATTTTTCTTTTAAGACATCAAGACATATATCAATATCTTACAAACTATTAATTTAATATCTAGCCTAACATTGCATGGGGAAAAGCCCTTACCTTAGGCGCTTTCTTTCTTAACACCTCTAAATTTGCACGAGAAATAGCTCATGAGGCAGTAATGAATTCAACACCGATAGATATTGGAATTTACGACTCAGAAAATTATTTTGAGAGTGTACGAATGACAAATAGGTGTGACAACAAGATGCCTAATGGAAATGTATGAACATATAAGCTATTTACGTTGCACTATTACCATTGATTTCTTGTCTAAAATTGAAGTGCACTTAATTCCAACATTATACTACCAATAATTACTATTTCTTTAATTTTATTAGGTTGTTACAAAGCCAATTGAAATCATGTGTATTAATATGTATGAGTTAATTTGGATTAACTAATAGAGTTCACTATATATTGAAGGGTGTCGCACACTAATTTTAATTAAATAAATAAATTAGAGATTGTCACATTACCCTTTTAATTTTTTTATCTAATAGTTACGAAACCAAAAATTTCATAGAATTATTTTTTGTAGACAATTATAATAAAATTATAATTTTAGTTTAAAAGAGATGAATGCATGAGATACAAAAAGGACAATAGTCTTTTTGTGTCCTCTCTTAATTGCACAAAAAAACTTATAATTAAATTTATAATCTTCCTTTAAAAAATAAATTAAAGGTGTTTAAAATGAATTAATGCACATTATGCCAAAAAAACACCATGAATTGTCATAAAATCTTGTCATAAAGGAGAGTAAAAGATTGAGTCAAGTAACTAATTTTTGTTTTTATAGGATGGACCAAAAATATTTTCAAAACACTTATACATAAATGTTGGTTTTACTAACTCTATAATATCTCCTAAAATGAATACTTATTTGATCGCAAATAAAACTAACAAACAATATAACTTATATAAATTCTAATTTAATTAAATAATTCAACTAATATTTTATCAACTAAAATAAATCAAGCAAGACAAGAATACCACTCACACATAACAAAATAAAACAAACATATCTAACACATCAATTTCATGATTATCGAAACTAATCAAATAAAAATGTCCATTTATGAAATAATGACATCATAAATAGTCCCCATGTAATTGTCATGTCAAAACAATTAAATAAAAATGAAGATTATAATTATTTAGGTAGAATAGAGTGTAATAAAATTTAATATAATTTACTTACACATAGAATAATTATTAATTTAATAATAGCAATTACTAAAAGGATACACATACAATATATATGAAAATTTCGGGGTGTTACAGATGATCTTGGATGGAAATAAGGTTCGAAATGAAGGAGATGATCGTAGAAATAAGGTTCGTAATGGACGGGATGATAGGATTTGCAAAAGAAGAGAAGAACGATGAAGGTTGACATGATAGTGAAGTTTACGTAATGAAGAGGAAACTGAAGCGGTTACTGTTATATATACGTAACCCTTTTACAGCGCTTTTTTATAACCCTTTTACAGCGCTTGTTTGAAAAGCGCTCTAAAAGGCGTCTTTATTTAAATTTTTAAAAGGCTCTTTTACAGCGCTTCTACCAATAAGCGCTGTAAAAGACCTTCGTGATTTATTATGTTATATGAATGTTTTTTTAAAGCCTTTTACAGCGCTTTTTCAAATAAGCGTTGTAAAGGGTCTCATTATGTTAATTTTAAAAGGCTCTTTTACAGCGCTTATTTGTAAAAGCGCTGTAAAAGACCTCATTGTTTTTAATGTCATCCCAACCCAAATAAACCAAACACAAAAATAAAATAAAGAGACATTTTACAGCGCTTATTTGAAAAAGCGCTGTAAAAGGCTTTAAAAATAAAATTCATCAGACACCTAACAGGACCTTATCTAACAGGATTTTCTTCAAACACCTTGTACGCATCATGGGAATCCCCAAAAACACATTGTTAACAAAAACATCAAACTCAAACCCTTTTTCGCAACATGGCAATGAACCTGAAGACCAAGTTTCGAACCACTTATCGACGAATTAGCACACGATTTAAGAAGGAAAGGGAATGTAAAGAGAGAAAAGGGGTGTTGAGGTGGAGATTGATGAATTATTAGAAATGAGAACTTCTGAAGAATCTATATTCAGGTATTGATGTTATTAATTTTAGGAGATGATGAATTATTATAAATGAGAACTTTAGGAGATATATCACAATACTTTAGGATATGATGAATAATTAGAAATGAGAACTTCTGAAGAAT